>QKYT01000775.1:0-17243 GCA_003550305.1 Glomus cerebriforme
TTTTAAAATATCTTACTACTGATACATCCTCTTTTTATCACTATGAATGGGCAGAAGAAGCAGCAATGGCTCTTTTCCTATAGGTACTAATAATCTCTACCCATCTATAAAGGAGAGGCTTTTTGTAAGATTGATTAAAAAAAAAAATTCAAATTGAAAAAAAAAAAAATGAAAAAAAGCTCATTATATACTTTTTTTATATCACGTGTATCACATGATACAAGCTGCAGTTTATTTTAAAAAAAAATAACTGCACGCTGCACTTATCAATTAAGCCACAGGCCCACAGCTGCAGTTTATTTTAGTTAATCATTTATTTAAACCTTTTAAAATTGGCAACTTTTAATTACCATTTAAACTTTGAACTTTTGTTTTAGAAATTAAGAAACGGTTAGTTTCTTTGTGAAACTTACCATTTTTTTTTAATTTTTTTTTAAAGAAACATTTCTAATGTTTCTTTTTTTTCTTTTGTAAGTCTTTCAGTTTTCAGTCTAATACTGAAAAATGGGAACCGGTAAGTTTCTTCACGAAACTTACTATTTTTTTTTATTTTTTTTAGAAACGCTTATTAACATTTCTTTTTTTTTCTTGTAAATTCTCCAAGCTCTTCAGTCTGAAATGGAAAGGGAAAATGGTAAGTTTTTTCATGAAACTTATCATTTTTTTCATTTTTTTTAAAGAAACGTTTCTAACATTTCTTTTTTTTCTTATAGGTTCTTTGAGTTCTTCGATCCAGAATGGGAAGAGAAACAGTAAGTTTCTTTATGAAACTTATCATTTTTTTTGTTTTTTTAGAAACATTTATTAATGTTTCTTTTTTTCTTATAGGTTCTCTAAGCTCTTCAGTCTGAAATGAAAAGAGAAATGGTAAGTTTCTTTACGAAACTTATTATTTTTTTCATTTTTTTTTAAAGAAATGTTTTTAACATTTCTTTTTTTTTCTTGTAGTTTTTCCAAGCTCTTCAGTCCAGAATGGAAAGGAAAATGGTAAATTTCCTTATGAAACTTATCATTTTTTTTGTTTTTTTAGAAACATTTATTAATGTTTCTTTTTTTCTTATAGGTTCTCTAAGCTCTTCAGTCCAGAATGAAAAGGAAAATGGTAAATTTCATTAAGAAACTTACTATTTTTTTTGTTTTTTTTTTAGAAACGCTTATTAACATTTCTTTTTTTTTTTGTAGGTTCTCTAAGCTCTTCGGTCCAGAATGGGAAGGGAAATGGTAAGTTTTTTCACAAAACTTATCATTTTTTTTGTTTTTTTTAGAAATGCTTATTAACATTTCTTTTTTTTTTTGTAGGTTCTCCAAGCTCTTCAGTTCAGAATGGGAAGGAAAAATGGTAAATTTTTTCATAAAACTTATCATTTTTTTCATTTTTTTTTAAAGAAACATTTTTAACATTTTTTCTTTTCTTTTCTTGTAAGTTCTCTATGCTTTCAGTTTAATACTGAAATTGAAAATGGTAAGTTTCTCAAGTTTCTTTGAGAAACTTACCATATTTTTTTTTGGTTTTCTTTTATTAGAAACATTTCTAATGTTTTCTTTCTTTTTCTTTTGTAAGTTCTCTTTGCTTTCAGATTAGTACATGAAATTGGAAATGATAAGTTTCTTTGCAAAACTTGCCATTTTTTTTCTTTTTTTTTAGAAATATTTTCTAATAGTTCTTTTTCTTTCTTGTAAACTTTCCTTCAGTTCAGGCACTTGGAATTAGGAAATGATAAGTTTCATAATGAAACTTATCATTCTTTTTTTTTTTGTTTTTTTAAATAAAAACATTTTTAACATTTCTTTTTTTTCTTCTTGTAGGTTTTTGGATTTTGTTTCGGGTATGAAAGTTTCTTCACAAAATTTATCTGATGCATTTACTTAAAGAATCATTAGTAAAAATAGTACTAATGTTCTTTTTTTCATTTTTTTTTGTAGGATCAGGCTTTTTTTCAATTTTGGCTTAAAAATCTGGTAAGTTTCGAAGTTGTAATTTTGAAACTTTCTTTTCAAAATATAAGTTTCATAACGAAACTAGGATCCCAAACAATTTATGTATAGGTCAGATGAAAATTTCAAAATTTACTATGATTAATAAGCAAACTATTTTCAACTCTGCTAAGCAAACTCTTATTATAACTTAAGAAAATTTAGCTCTGCTAAGCAAACTGTTTTGTGACTTATGGTGGACGTCAAAACAAATGCATCAAAATTTATAAATTATTAAATCACATGTTATTTAATCATTTATTTATATATCAACGTTATATTTANTAAATATTTAACATATCATATGATCTTCATATTACATCAATTTTAATAATAATTATTAAACTGAATTTTTTATAATCACATAATTTTTGTTAAAATATTGGTGCGTTTAATTTGCCGCTTTATTATATATTATGAATTTATTAAAAAAAAATAAAAATATTTAAATTTTTTTAACTAAAAATATATTCAAATATTTAAATTTTTTTAACTAAAAATATATTCAAATATTTTTTACCATCGGGTATATCCTCCCTTTGCTTTAATTACATCATTAATTCATTTTGGCATTGTTTCTATTAATTTAGAACATGCCTCCAAAGCCGTTTCATTTCATATCTTAGAAATTTGCTCCCATAACATGTCTTTTTCTCTAATTTCAATTTCTGAAGTTCTGAGACGATGATCAATATCGTTCCAAAGATGTTCTATAGGATTAAGATCAGGAGACTGAGGCGGCCATGACAAAACCTCTATTTTATTATCTTCAAACCACTACTTAGTATGGGCTACTGTATACTTTGGGTCGTTATCTTGTTGAAATATAACATTATTAGTATCTAAATCATAGTAGTGAAGGGTGCCCATAAGGTCCTCTTCCAATATCTTGCAATATAATTCTGCATCCAGGCCACCCTCTATTCTTACCAAATTTCTTACATCTGAAGAAGTGAAACATCTCATACAAAAATACTACCTCCTCCAAATTTAACAGTAGGCTTCACATGAACATCTTGAAGTGGGTCTTTTAGACATTTCTAGCAATATTGACGGCCATCAGAGCCAAATATTTGAAATTTTAACTCATCAGACCACATCACCTTATTCCAATCACTTACTGTCCAATTTTTGTATCTTTTCGCAAAATTTAGATGTTTTTCACGGTATTTTTTAGATAGTAACGACTTCTTATGTTTTACTCGAGCTGCTAAACCATTTCTTTTTAGTGCTCTACATACTATACTTGAGCTCACTTCAATATTATCATTGACCTTTAAAGATTTTTGAATTTGAACTGCGTTAGAACATTTTCTTGTCATTATACTTCTTACAATATTACATTCATCACGTTTATTTAGCTTACATGGACGGCCTAAACTGGGTTTGTTTTGAACGTTACCTGTCTTCTCATACTTCTTTTTTAATCTTACAATAGTTGTGTGACTTTTACAACCAACTTTAGCAGCAATTTCTCTTGTTGTATATTCTTTTTCAAGCATCATAATAGCTTGAGCTCTCTGTTCGGTAGATAACTGTGCCTTAAAAATAAATAATAAAAAAAAATATTTTTTTTAAAAAAACCATATGTGAGGAAAATAATTTTGTAAAATTACTAATATAAAATATAAAAAAAAATTTTTTATGCTTTATTTTTTATATTTTTTACAAAACGTTAAAATAAACGCACCATAGTTAGGAGAAAAAAAATTACATAACTGTAAATTGTGTAATACAAAAAAGGGGTAATATTTATAATCTTAAAGATCAACATCTATATTACTTATTTAGAAAATATTAAATCAATTGGATTTATTTTGATCGACAAACACGTGATTTAATAATTTGTAAATTTTGGTGCGTTTGTTTTGACGCCCACTGTATATATATTAAGTAAAATTTGTAGTTTTTCTATATTAAACTCAAAATCAGCATTTAAAACCTACTTTTTGAGATTAAGTAAAGTTGTAGAGCAAATAAAATTACACATAATACTCAAATTTCAAAAGTATATAATAGATAGTTAAGACTCATGATTAACTTTTGTATTCTATCTNATTTTGNATTTTAGCANTTTCTTTATATTAAACTCAAAATCGGCATTCATAACCTATTTTTTGAAATATAATATTCAAATTTTAAAGTATACAACAGTTAAAAAAGTCAAATTTTACTATAAAAAAATATCAAAAATTGTAAAAAAGTTACTAAGTAAAATAGATGCAACATTTAATGATTGATGCAGAAATGGTATTGTAAAAATAAAAATTTGGAAAAAGAAAACCACTTATTTTCTCTTCCTCCCATTCCTTTCATTTTCAATTTTTATATATCATTTTTGGTATTATGTAGACACATATACATTTTAGACTTTATCACGTAAAAGTTTGTTATGCAATCATGTATAATTTCATTATATGATCACATATAAAAATAGATTAATTTTTGTTACACTATCACGTATAAAAATAGATTACATTTTATTACACCATCACGTATTAAATTTACATGTTAATTTTATTTAGTGTTTTTAATTTTAAGGGGGTATATTTTTAAAATATTTGACGTTATACAACATATTTCATATATTCCAAAATAAGTTTCTGCTATGCAAACATATTACTGAGTCAAATTTATATGTCCTACTACTATGCATATAAAATATTGACTATTTTAAAATTAACCCTTTAAATAAGCAAAAAAAATCTCACTAGGGGTAAAAATTTTCTATATTCAATAAACAAACTCAAATCCTACCTATTCATATATTGTTCAAGGTCCTACGAAACTTCATTTTTTTTTGTTTTTTTATTTTAAAAAATATTCTAACTGAATATTTCTTCTTTTTTTGTAAGTTTGCTCCTGAACTTGGAAAACTGAAACGTAAGTTTCGTAACATTCATTTTGTTACAAAACTTCATTTTTTTGGTTTTTTCTTTAAGAAATGTTCTAACTGAATGTTTTTTCTTTTTTTTTGTAGATTCAACTCTGAGAATTTGGAATTAGAAAAGAAACATAAGTTTTGTAATGAATTACTTTATTATGAACTTCATTTTTTCATTTTTTTTCTTTATTAGAAATATTCTAATTGACCATTTCTTTTTTTTTTTTGTNGGTTTACTCCTAAACTTGAAAAACCAAAACATAAGTTTCGTAACATTCATTTCATTATAAGCTTTATTTTTCATTTTTTTTTCTTTGTATAAAAACGTTCTAACTGAACATTTCTTTTTTTCTTTTGTAGATTCAGTTCTGGAAATGGAAATGGAAACATAAGTTTCATAATGTTCGTTTCATTACAAACTTTATTTTTTATTTTTTTTCTTTATATAGAAACATCCTAACTAAATGTTTCTTCTTTTTTTGTAGGATTGCTCCTGGATTTGAGATACTGAAATGTAAGTTTTATAACGAATATTTTATTACGAAACTTCATTTTTTCATTTTTTTCTTTATTAGAAATGTTCTAACTGAATGTTTTTTTTTTTGTTAATTCAGTTTATTCCTTAAAATTTGGATTTTTGGGAATCAGAAACATAAGTTTCGCAACTTAGCTGCAAAACTTAATTACTTTTTTATAGATTCTGGATTTGGATATCAGAATTGAATAGTTAGTTAGTATAGCATAGTTAGTATATCTAGGAAGAATTTGTAATTTAATACATTTTTAATAAATGAAAATAGTTTAAANATAATAAAATCAATTAACAATGCTTTTATTTATTAAATGTAGTTAATATATGCTAAAATTTGTATTATTATACGCATTTTTTAACATTTTTATATGCATTTTTCAACTAATAATACGCGTTTTTTAACTAATCTAGTGTTGTTATATGCATTTTTAAACTGCTGTTGTTTACTGTATATTGTTATACATCTAAAAAAGTGTTGTGTAATACATTTTTAATCATGTTGGTTAACAAAGGGTTCATTGCGCAACACTTTTTTGGTGTTGAGCAATATATGGCATATATTTACACTTTATATGCCTGTTCAAAACTTCCTGATGCTTCCTTTCATTATTTTTCATTTCTGATGTATCCTTCTCATTGTTTTTTATTCCTGATGTATTATTTTTTATTCTAATGTCTTCCTCTCATTTGTTTTTCATTCCCATCACCTTTCTTTCATTATTTTCATTCCTGATACTCACTTTTTATTGCTTTTTATCTCTTTGTTATTGTTCCATTTATTTTTATTTTTATTTCATTCTTTTCACTTTTCTTTTTTCCTAAATCTAAAATTAGTTTTAAAAACAAGAGAAGTTTAATTAGTTATATTCTATAAAAGATTTAAATTATTGTAAATAAAATACATTCAATTTTCTTAGATTAATTGTTTAAAATAAAGTAAATAATTTATGTAAATAAAAATGTCTAATGATGATAATTAAAAAAAATTGTTTAATATGATATTAAGTTGTTAGTAATCAGTATGGCCAATAAAATTGATTTAATCATATGATTGTTAAGTTTTTAAAACTGTACTGTATGAATTTTTGCATATTAAAATCATATAGTATAGTTTAGCCAACTGTATAGTACAGTTTATCTATATACCTATTTTTATCTATTTTTTTTCTATCTACACATTTAATTAAAGAGTAGCAGGCTACTATTAAAAGAAAATCATGATATTTTATTATTTTAAATAACTAATTATATAAAAAAAATAAGAAAAATTCTAACTGTTCTATTAAAGTAATTAAAGTTCTATACAAACTAGCTCAAGCTGAACTAAAGACTATTTGAACTCAGCTTGAAATAATTTTTGAGCTAAGCTTTTATAAACTGAGCCATAATAAATATCAGCTCGAGTTTTTTAAGCTAAGCTGAGACAGTTTGAGTCAACTTAAACTTTATGTATAATAAATTTTTTTATAAAATTGATTACATATATTTTAGATTTTATGATATTTAATACTTAAATTGAAGTATTTATTATAGATTATTTATAATATCGCAATTATAATTACACTAAATAATTATTAATCAAAATTCTTTATATATTTTATATATAAATATTTTATTATTTTTGTGTTTCCTCATTTGTTCTATATACTCTTTTAACCATCAAATCTAAAATATAAATAAATTCAGTTTACGATATATATTTTTTTAAAAAATAAGTTGAATAATTAGATTTATTAATGATAGAAATTGCAATAAGTGTATATTAAAAATAGTAAATTATACTATATAAATCCTTTTTCCTCACATTGGAGGCAGAAATGCTCAACTTATCACACTTATATTATATAGGTCCTCAGAGTGAGGTTATGTTGCTGAACTTTTTTAGATAAGATATGCTCTGAATCTTTCACATATTCTAATGCTAGATACCAAAATAGTTCTTTAACCAGTCCTTTTGAATCTTTCCATTAAATACAATTTTTTGGGATCCAATTTATCTAAATCTCTTCACAAATCACTTGAATCTTCTAACTAGCATAAAACATTGATGAATTCTAAAGACTGGATACTAGTGCTAATTTTTAGAATCCAGGAAACACTCTTTTATACTCAGGTCTTCAAACTAGTAAGAAATATTATAAAGCTATCCAAAACTTTTTAAAAAGATTTATAAAAGCCGGCTACTAATACCAACCTTTAGAAAAAAGAACTATTTATAATAACTAATACTAAAATAATAAAAAAGAAACTAAACTAATTATATCTCTATTCTTCTACCAACTCTTCTATCCCATCAGAATCAGCATTATGATTGTTCTAACAGATGTTTCAGAAGAATCACTTATACTGTCTTATCTGTAGGTTATCATCAAGTACCTATCCTCCTCTTCTACTCCAGTAATAGTCCTTCACAATAGGCCAATTCCTCATGATACTGCCAGATATTCTCCTGTGAATCGAATTGACTGCTTACCTTAGAGTAAATATGTACTTATGTACTATAACCATCTAGCTTGTCCCTATTGAAGAATCTTCATCCTTGATATACCTATTACAAAAATAACTTCCAGTAACATGTTACTCTCACTAAAACTTTATATTAATATAAACTGATTCTATACAAAGTCTTTTGCACCTTATTTACTTTTTTGATTTTTCTAATAAATCACCAACTATAACATCATCTTAAGGAGCTAAAAAAAGAGATCATCACAGTAAAACTAAAACTTAGAGAATGTGTTACAACAAGAGAATCAATCATTAATAAATGATTAGCTGTCAATTAATTTTTTTAGTATCCTATTTCGTTTGCCTAAAGTACTAAAATCCACAATTTTTTCTAACTTTATGTGATAACTAAGAAAAGTAGATCACAAATATGGTAAGATAAGTATGCTCTTTAACCAGAAATTTCATATTTGTTTTCACAAACAAGAAAAAACTGATATTCTTCTACCTTTCTACCAACAAAAACAAATATTAAATTTTTTAAAAAAAGGTATTATCACTAAAATTAAATGTTAGAAAAAACCTTTCCTGCTACACCAAGCCCATACAACAACTCTGCAAAAAGTATCATACTACTAAAGAAACTTAATGCTAGGCTCACTTCTGGATCCACCATCTTTTCCAGTATTGCCAGAAAATTTTTTTACCTTCACATGACCTTTAAAAATTTGTCACTGATGTTACACCCTCCCTGTTTTTCATTTTTACTATGTATTCTAGGGACAGATTTTTTTTGGTATAAAAAATCCTATTTGTCATACTTTATTTATTACATACTTAAATTTTTTAATGCAGACTGAGAATATATAATGCTAGCCAAAATCACATAGGTGTGAAAATTTTTCTGGTGATATTAGGATAAATGAGTCCACCAAAAGCAGTCACAGCCCACAAGTTCAACTCATCCATCTTATGCTCATAAGAGATATCTTAGAATACTAAATGACCCTTTAGATATCAACTTAAAAAAAGATATAAGTAATTGAAAGTTATTATAGATCTGACTTGTGAAGAAGCTAAGTTTATTATTAGCTCAAGTTTTTCAAATTAAGTTTATTGCTAACTTAAGCTTATTTAAGCCAGCTTGTGAGCTAGCTTGTGAGCCACTAAGCCAATTTAAATGTGGTTTGACTTGGCTTGAACTTAGTTTAGCTTGAAAATTTGCAAGCTGACTCAGATTATACGGAGCTTTAATCTTATCTTTTAATATTCTATTGGATTATTATATCATCTTCAAAAATTTTTCTTATATATTTTCAATATAATTTATTTATATATTTGAATTTTGCTAAAGCTTTAAAAAAATTATCATATATATATTAAAACTTTTAAATAGAAAGATATTTGTATAATTCTATAATATAAGCATATAAAATAAAAAAAATTTATATATAAAAAAATAAACTCTTAGTTAACTGTACTATTTTTAAAATTTTATGTTATAAGAATCTAAAAATTAATTTTATTTGATTTTACCAATAAAAACAATTAATATATAAAAAAAATAAATAAACTTCTTAAAATATTGGAGTTTAATTTAAGTATTAGAATTTGATTAAAATTATAGTTGAAGTTGTTAAAACATTGGAATTTGAAATATCAGAATTTGAAATTATTAAAGTTAGAGTTTAAGTTGGAGTTTGAAATATTAGAGACTTAGAGTTTGAAATTATTAAAAGTCAGAGTTCACATTAGAGTTTGAAATGTTGGAGTTTGAAATTATTAAAAGTCAGAGTTCATGTCAGAGTTTGTATGTCCAAATTTGAATTATTAAAGTTAGCAGAGTTCATATTAGAGTTTATTAAAGTCAGAATTCATGACAGAGTTTGAATTATTAGTTAAAGTTTGGCACATTGGAGTTTGAATTTCAAGGTTTAAAAAAAGAAATATCATTACATAGAAAACCCAAAGAAATACTATTATTTACAAGACTAATACAATATTACAAAATAATAGAAAGAAACAAAAAAGAAAAAGTTAATCAGGTAAAAATTACTAACCTAAAATGGTTTTAAATAATAAATTAATAATCCTGGTGAATTTAACCTCCAGTAAATGTTAAATTAATCCTAAATATTGAAAATAGAATCAAATAAAAATAAATAAAATAAATGCGATAAATTTTAAAACCGATAAAACAACGTGTTGTTCTATTTGGTTCAGTAAGAATTTAATCGGAAAATTTTCTGGTAAATCAAAATCCTTTTGGTCCTGGATCCATCAGGTGCTATTTACCCCGTTTTATAATGCAATTTTCATGTGAAAGTAAAATAAACTACTATGTCCATCAATGCAATTTGAGATTAATGTTTAAGATTCATAATATTTGCCTCGCTCATTCGCTTAAAAACAGCAATCTTAGAAATGCAAAAGTACCCTTTTAATTGATAATAAAGTTGTTTGCAGTTTCTTTTTTTATACAAAATGGCATTACAATCAAAGAGAGTGATTTCGCTTCTTCCTTCTGCAGCTGAAATAGTTGCATTAGTAGCTGGTGGTGATAGAGCTGTTCAACTTGTAGGAAGAAGTCACGAAGATGATTATCCAGCATCGGTGATTAAATTGCCTATTCTAACTGCACCAAAGTAATTCAAAAAATCAACAATAATTTGGGTTTGATGTTACTTTTAAAAGAAAAGAATTTATTCTTGTTTCTTTTAGAACTAAATTTACGACGACTGCTGATGTAGACGTACAAGTTTCTCAATTTCTTGCGCAGGGTAATAGTCTTTACACGTTGGATATTGAAAAACTTAAAAGTTTAAATCCGGATATTATAGTTACCCAGGTATGATTTTCCTTAGAAATGGAATAGGTAAGCGTTAGTACTTTTTTTCTCTTTAAGTTATTGAAAAGTGTTGACCTTTTTTTTTAGGATCTATGCCACGTATGCTCTGTCGATTTAAATATGGTACAACAAGTTGCAAAAGAAATGAATCCAGGTAAATACTTTAATAGAACCTTTAACTAAATTTGATCTAACTGTTTATTTTTTAACTAAAGCTCCAACCATTGTGGCTTTGAATCCTATGTCACTCGATGTGAGAATTTATTATTTTATAAAATGTATAATAAATATTTTATCAGTTAAAATATATTTATGTTATTGTCATCTATTTTGCTAGGATGTTATCAAATCAATCGATGATGTTGGTTCGGCACTTGAAATGGTTAAAGAGTCTAATCTAGCTAAGTCAAAGTTATTGTCGCGTATAAAATATGCTCGACATATTGCGTCCCAAAGTCACACAGCTGGTAGGAAGCGCGCTCGTGTAGCATTCTTTGAATGGCCTTCTCCGATATATTTAGGAGGTCATTGGACACCACAAATAATTCGTTGGAGTAATGCAAGTAGATTTATAATTTTTTTTTTTTTTTTTGATTAATGAGCAGAAGTTGTAACCTATATCTTTCATGGATTTTTATTTCAAAGGGAGTGCAAGTAGTGAATGATTGTAAAGACGGAGAGACTGCTGAAATGGGAGCACCACCATCGTATGTTAAATTTTTAAATTCGATCATTATAAAGTGTTTATTCTTAATTATTTTACTTTATCATAGATTTCGCGTCCCACCGCAAGAGGTTATTGATGCTCATCCTGAAATTCTTATTGTTTGTCCTTGTGGATTAAATCTTGATGCAACAAGAAAAGAATACGAAGAAACGTTATTACTTTCAGAATGGTGGCCAAAAATAGCTGAAAATGCCACAAAAATAGCTTTAGTTGACGGAAATCAGGTTAATTAATTAATTATTTAGTAATATTTGATTTAATAATATTTTATTGTAGAGATTAATCTTTTTACCATTCCTTAAAATTTAGATGTTTAATCGGCCAGGACCTCGTAAGTTTTTATTTACCAACATATTTACTGTTTGTCTAGTTATTCGACTTTAATAAATTTTATAAATTTTGAAGGTCTTGTGGATGCATTAGAATGGCTTGTTGGATATATAAATGATATTCCAGAAATAATTCCAAAAGATTTTCCATGGCAGGATTTGAAATCATAACAAATCCAATATTACATTTTTTTTTCTTTTTAGGTTATCCTACCAGTAAATCAAAAAGCTCTTATTATAATAATATTTATCAACACTTACAATTTATACATTAATTCCAGATTATATTGGGATATGCTATTTCCTAAATTTGATATCCTTTGAATAATTTAAATTCCTTTTGCTTGTTGGACATTTGGACATTAGTGATCATTAAAAAGTAAATATTTTAATTGTAATTTGCAACTTAAATTTTATAAGTATAATATAAAATATAATAAAGTCGAAATGAATAATTTTTTAATTTTAACATTCCATGTGATATTTATGATATTCACATTAGAAGTTATAGATCACATTTAATATAATATCTTAAGAAAAAATAAAGATGCGATGAAAAAAATGTTTTTTTCTGTTAAATAACTCAGAATCCATCAAAAAATTTTTATTTGGGATCTAAATGTTCTTGAAAATAAATATTTCCTAATTAAAAAAAATTCCTTATTGTTTTTCCCTTTTAATGAATGCTCAATTATTTGGGTGGTGCATACCTAAATATGATTAAAGAATTATTTTGAATTTTCTTTTTAAAAATAATAATAATAATAATTTTCACTTATGAAGGAAAAATAATGATGAAAGAAATACGTACACAATCTTTCTCGATTTAAGAGGTGACCATCTGTTTCGTTTGATCCAAATTGACAAAATAGTCATAACAGATAAAATAATTATAGCTTTTACGCCCATTTTTTTACGATCATCATGCTCGGGCTCTGCTGCCCAAGCAAGGAATGTTGTAACATCCTTTGCCATTTGAGATGTGGTCGCAGGAGTACCTTATCATCAAAATTTAATTAAAAAATCAATTTTTTTCATTATTAAATTTTTAAATTATGAACTCACCATCATCATATTCAACCACACCATCAAATAAAAGTCTAGCCATAGAAATTGCACCACCGGGAAAATAAGGATTATAATTTAAACCTTCACGAATCTCGACACCAGCCGGTGGATCAAAGTATCCGGTTAAAAGAGAAAAAACATAATCCTAAATATTAAAAGTAATTATTGTAATGACTTTTTGTTTAAAAAAACTTTTGTATTGTTGATGCGAATACATACGGCACCGCCATGACGGGCTTTAATCATTAATGAAAGATCTGGTGGGAGAGCCCCACCGTTACCTGCACGGGCAGCTTCTTCATTAGGATAGGGTCGTGGCATATGATCGGATAGTTTTCCTGGCCTTTGGAAGTATTCTCCTTCATCATTTGGACCATCACTATATTCAAATTCCTCAGCCATTGTTTTCACTTCATCTTCTGTATGTGACACGCCCACTAAATTACGCCACGCGATACGATCGAGTGAATGACACGCAGAACAAACTTCTCTATAAACTTGATAACCACGTCGGATGCTTATTTATATAATAAAAAATAACCACGTGATATAAAATAAAAAATTTAATATAATTATTATTATTATATATAAGAGAGTAACTATATCAGTCTTCGATCAAATAATATTTGTTCAGTTATTACGATCAGATTAAAAAAAAAAAAAATCATCGATAATAATCTCTACTAATTTTGAACCTATTAAATATAGTAAATCAAGAATACTAATATATGAAAATGGTAATTTTTTATCTTGAAGATTTCCTACTCAATTAAATAATTCATATCGTGTTCCATTCAATGGGATAGTATAATCTCACCTGGCATGATCAAAGGTACTGAATGGACCGTTATGAGGCCAAGGATATGAGGGTGAATGGAGACCTTCATCTTCCATACCGGCATGAATAGGATTGACATATAAATAATAACCAATGCCTGTTGCTGTTGCTGCTGCTACCGCTGTTGTAGCAGCAACAACTTTTGTTTTCTAATCGAATAAAATTTTTTTATATTATCATAAAAATTTAATCATTTTTTTCTTTTTAATAATAAAAAAAAAAAATTCTTCTCTTTTCAAAAAAAAGTAATTTTACACCATAACCCATCATCAATCATTACATTGATAAATTTTTTTTTTTATTTCACTTTAAAAATTATTTCTTAATAAAATTCTCCTTTCGTTTTTTTTTCTTTTTCTCTTTTCCCCTTTTTTTCTGATTAAATTACAATGTGAAATGGTACAAGTAACATTTTACATAACTACCTAGCCCAATAAAATTAATTTGGACACTATAGAAATACGAACCGACTGAGGAGCACCGGAAGTACCTGAAACACCTCGAGCCTATAAACAAATGATAATAAAAAAATAAAAAAAATATATATATATTTATAATTTAAATCTTTTCAAAAAAAAACCTGATTTTTTTTAAGAATATCCTGACCTGCGCAAGAGCATTAACTAATCGTTTCAAAGGTCTCTTTGCAACCTGACCCGAAAGCCTCGCAAACATGGCTCTTGTAATTTATGTAAAAAAAAAAAGTGGAATGATTTGTTGAAGCGAATTCGAAAAATTTTTAAAAACTAAGCCACCTAAGAATCTTATATTTTTTTTTCGTGTAACATCTAAAACATGCGATAAAGTTCTCATCAAATTTCCACATCTATAAATTGTGTTTGCTTTGATGGTATTGTTGTACACGAAAAAAAAATTTACAATAATAGAATAGAAATGTCCGAACAACCTCTTTCTGAAGAAAAACAAATAGAAAGTAAAGCTTCTGAATCAGAAAAAAAAAATAGACGACGTTTTCAAATTGAGTTAGAATTTATTCAATGTTTAGCAAATCCGTGGTATCTTAATAGTTTGTATTTATTTTATTTGAATTCCTAATTTTTATTTCGATTTTTCGTTAATTTTTAATATATATGTAATTTTTTAGATCTCGCACAGAAGGAATATTTTGAAGATCCAGCGTTTATTAATTACTTGGAATATTTAAAATATTGGAAACGACCTGAATATGCCAAATTCATAATGTAGGGAAAAAAAAAGAAATTTAATTGATAACACTATCATCAACTAATTTTTTTTTTATTATTATAGTTACCCGCATTCGCTTTACTTCCTTGATCTTCTTCAGAACCCTCAATTTCGTGAACATTTAAAAAATTATGAAGTAGCGACAGAAATCCATTCCAAACAATATTATCATTGGATGAAATGGAGACATGTCGATGAGGAAGGAAATGTTGATGGAGAAGGATCTGGTCAAAATGATGTTGAAAATGTAAATGGAATACATAAATGAAAAAAAAAAGAATATGGGAGGATAAATTTTGAATGTTGAATGTTGAGTGGATTGGTATAAGGAAACAAGATAATTGATTTTAACATAGATAATAAAAATAAAATACAGGATTATTCGAGATTAAAGTAAGTTAATATTTTCTATTGTAATTTTGTATATTTCCTAAAATTATAGAATTTTTTAATTATAATATTGCTTAGCATGAAAATGTATTTATTAATTAATAGATTTAGTATTCATTATTTAATTAAAAATCATTTTAAAAAGTTAAAGTTTTTTAATATGTAAAGGGAAATTAAAATTTTTTTTTACTCTTTAAATTGAGAGATTGATTTATTGGGAGATGGCCAACAATTAATATTTAATCACGCTTAAAGATCATTAGTTTATAAAGTGACATTGCTTCTTAAAATGATGCTGTTTCTTAAAGTGATGTTGAAAAAAAATAAAGATATTAAGGTTAGAGATAGATTAGCAGATGCTGTAAAAGTGTGTCGTTCAGTAGGTATGTTAAGAGTTAAGACCATGTAAAAATGGGTTATAAATTGATTCGTTGATGTTAAAGATGTATATACTTGCTATCTGATATTAAATTGTATAAATGAAAATTACCCGAATAATTTTGATGAGAATAACTGCTTGAATAGTTTATTGATTATAATGATGAAATTATTATACAAACCCTCAAAGAAATAATCAAATCAACGTCAATAATTCTGGCCAGAATTGTGATATATAATATTGACTGCAAAAAAAAAAAAAAATTTTAAAAATTCTAGATTAATCACGTGCTATGTAATTTAATACGCAGTGATTAGTGATTATTACGAATTAAAAAATTAATAAATTTGTTACACTCATTGGTCAGTCTCACGTGATAACCAGGTATAAGATAATAATATTAAGTAAAATATCCGTACTAGTCTTCTTTTGATATTCTCATTTGCATATGGAAAAGTTTTATTAGAATTTAGGGAGGCTTTACATAAAGATTACATAAAAAAAACATTGACCATAATAAAACTAATAAAACTGACTCTCATCACAATTCAAAAAATTCATCGAATGGCCGACTTTATTAGTTTATTTCCCCTAATACAGATTGCTGCCTTCTTGGCCAATTAAGTAGGTTCGTATTATTATATTCTTTCTTCTTCTTACCAAATTCAATATCTTTGACATCATGGGGGGAAAAAAAATAAAATACTATTTAATCGCGCGTTAATATTATTAATAATTAATTTATTAATTTACATCCTTCTTAACCAATTAAAACGAAAAAGACGCGTTTTAAGAAAAATAAATATATAATTTTTTTTCTTAAAAAAAAAAAACATTTACATATGATAATCAACTAATAACTTTAATACATAAATTTATCTTATTTTCACAAATATTACATAATTTACATCATTTTACATATTTTTAATTAATTCAACAAAGAAATTTTTTTTGATTCTGTTGTAACAGGTATTTAATTATCAGGTGAAAAAAAAAAATAAAAATAAAAATTTACGCGAAAAAAAAAATGTCACAAAATAATTAAATAAAAAATATTTGGTTTTGTAAGGAGTCTTTGAATAATTTTTGTGGCGCGATTGCACAAAAAAAAAACTTGTCTTATTTAATAAAATTATATTTATTTTATTTTATTTTTGTACACAAAAAATTTGTAATTTTTATCAGATTACCAGCACATTGAAAGTCTTGCACATGATGAAAACAAAATATGTGCACATTCCTACACAAAATTAATTATTTTGGTTTTCAAACACTGTAGGGTTTATTATGCATTTCATTATACACAAATGTTTAGAATAGATGCATATATATAATATATACAATATATTCTGTATATACGGTACAAAAATACGCAATTATGTTTTAGTTTAAAAAAACAATGATGAACGATAATTTAACATTAATTAAAAAAAAAAAGATTTTATTTAATTATCGGAGGAACCTTTTATATAATCTAATCCCGTCTTAAACGTTTTAAGACTGGTGAAAGACCCTGCATATATTATGTAACTTTTATTGTGTGTTCATTGTTCTTTTTTAAAAATTATTATTTAATTTTATCGAAGAAAATATATATATATTTATAATTTAAATCTTTTC
>QKYT01000779.1:17512-31625 GCA_003550305.1 Glomus cerebriforme
AGCTCTTTGGTTACTCAATTATTGGTAAATTTTAACCAATCAACGCAGCTCTATGAAAAAAAAAGATGGTTTGTAGCTCCAGGTTTTTTTAACTTAAGTGATCATCGCCCTTGAATTTTTAGCCATTTTTTAGCCAATCAAATCACTCAATAAATCATTGAGAGAAGTGCTTGGGAACGGCCTAAGTCAGTCTTACTTAATAATATCTAATATACTTTTTCTTAATTAGAGTATTAATAAAGAACAAACACAGCGGGAATTGCTAAAATGGCTTTTAAAATAATCTGCTTAAATTTGATTATTTAATTTATTAGCATCACCAATATGTAAATTATGTAAGTTATTAATTTCGAATTTTAAAATGTTTTTTTGTAACCACTCTTTTAATAAAATATTTGTATATAATAGTTATAAATTAGTAAAAAAAGGTATTTTTAACTAATATTGTTTATTTTATAATATTTAGCTTCGATACATATTCCTTTTAAAGAAAATGATAATCCAATTACTGAAATAGAAGATAATGCAATGTTACAATTTATTTTATATTAAACAATATAAGTATTCTTTATTTATTGTATTAATATAATATAATTTTTTAAATTCTAGATATAATATTCAAACATATGAATTTTCTTATTTGTTTGAATAGATATATTATGAATTATTGACTTTCTGTTCCTTCCTTTTATTATAGATTTGAATAAGACTTATAATGATTTAGTTAATTATCGTTTGAATTCTAATGGAAATTAAAAAAAAATTCTTTTATTTTGCTCATCTTATAACAAATTTTTTTCTTATAAATATAACTGCTAAAATTGTAAAATTTAAAATATCTATATTATATGGTTTTTTGTCTTTATTATCATTATTATTCGATAAATTAAAATCAGTTTTCCAAAATAAAATTTTTAGAAATGTGATATGATCAATTGTCAAGTTCAGAATTGATCAGAAATCTGAATGAAATCTCATCCAAATTGTAAGATTTCAAAATATTAATTAGAATCAATATTTAATGACTTATTTAATAGCATTTTGTTTGTATCATTGAAATTTTAAAATAACCAGTTTTTTAATCTAGTATTTTTATTAAATAATTGTTTTTCATCCAGATTGAATAATTGCTGTATTTGACATTTCAGATTTTGCTTTTATATATGATTCAGAAATACTAATCAGCTGATAATGAAACTAATTGTTTCATTTAATTAGGATAAATAATAAATGTAAAAGATTAATCAGCAGTAATTCACTTAAATTATAATACATTCAATATTTATGCTTTATAGTTTATATACCTTCAGTTATTCAATGCTATTTTTTACTTGAATATATTAAAGAACTAAGTTAAAGAGAATATTCTTAGCCATATTTGCACACGTTGTAAACAATTTCTTTTTTTTCATATCGTTAAAACTCATGAAATAAAATTAATAAAAATAATGTAATAAAAAAATGAAATTTTATATTAGATGCAAAATAAAATATTGTGATGTTGAATGATCGTCAAAAATAATGAAAAAAAGGAAATTAGAAATATAACTCCTAGAAGCCTGGTCGAGAGTTCGATTCAGAAAATAGGTATAACATGTATTGGCAAACAAATTAAAACTTTGTTTAACATTACATTTAGAGTCGTAGGATAAGAAAGTGATAAAAGAAGACTATTGACAAGTAGTTTTGTTCACTTGAAATTCATTTGGTCAAAATTAAAGAATTTTGTAATTTTGACCTGAAATATGCTGAAGCCAATCAAAAAAAAAAAAAAAAAAAAATCAAAAAATGGGAGACAAACTCCTAATTGAAACCTGAAATATTTAATTGTTTTGAGATGATTTTTGAGTTTCGACCATATATATATATAATTAGGAATAAAATGATCGGTAGAGTTCATTATCGCAAAAAAAAAAAAATTTAGGAAAGATATAATTAGAATTATTAAGTATTCAGATATTTTGTAAATTTCCAGTACTCTTTTTTGGCCCCGAGAAATGCAAAAAAAAAATAAAAAAGACTGATAGAGAAAAAAAAATCAAAGACATAATAGAGATTGCATAAAATATCCACCATTTTTTAATTTAATAGGATGTTTAAGTGATTTATTTGGATAAGCGCCTTGCATTCTTGTATAACACTTTCTTAATAACAGAAAAATCTATCGTAAATACCCAGGATACTGTAAGTTAACTGATTCTATATTATGTAAATTATCATATAGCTTATTTTTAATGTACGTTACCATGAACACACTAAATAGTATGATTCGCAAATCATAGCCGCAGGCGCAATCTATTGTCTGATTTTCATGACGTACTGTACCTATCGCAAGCCGTCCTTGACAAAAGGTACAGGCTGTAGGATGAGTTTAGAGATCATAATTACTGTACAGACCTGGTGGTTATCACATTATTTTTCAATAGTCAAAAAAAGAAAATTTTTTTTTTTTTAATTTAGAATTAGAACATTTTTTGACTAATTTGACGATCTCAACTGGTGTTATTATTTTTTTAGTTTATTTAATTTCTTTTATTTTAATTTTTTTCAATAATTAAAAATGACAAAAGGCTCCTTCTTAACGTCCTTTTTGTGTTAATAGTCTCGACGTTCTCATTTTTTTTTGGGGATTATTTTGTTAGTTTTTTTTTTAAGAGAAACAAATTCTTTATATTAAAAAAAACCAATGAACTAAAAAATTCCAAGGATTCATATTCTTTTTTATTATTAATGTTTCTTAAATTTAAACATTATTTAAATTGGACCATTGAAATGTGAGAAAAATCGATAACATGGAAATAATAGTATGCGTGCAGTTTTAAAAAATGTTTTGTCATGATCCTGCACCACACACTATTACTTTTTGTTCTTTTTTTATAATTTATTTTATTTATTAAAGAAAGAAATATATTTTATATTCCATTTTTTTTTTTAGTAAAAAAACAATATAGAATGTTTCGGTATGAACCTGTGCCACATACTTTTGCTTTTCGTTCTTAATTATAATCTATTTATTATAAAAAAAAAAGAAATATCATTTACTTGGAACGAATGGTCATTCCTACAGCTTTCTTAAATGATTCTTTAAAAATTCTTTTGCTGGATTTTTTATAAATTGAATTTGAAAATAATTTTACATAAAACTAAATCACGAACTTTTGGAAGAATATTCATGAGAATAATAAAATTTTTAAAATATTTATTGAATAATAATAAATATTAGAATACTGGATGTATCATATTTTGAAGAAGTACTTGGCTTTTTTTAATAAAAAAAAAAATATCGATTAATTGTGTGTATTATATCTTCAATAGAAGAATGCGGATGTCTTCAGCCTTTGAGTTAGCCTTTACTGAAGTAAATACTGTAATACAAGCTTGAGTTTGTCACTATTAATTTATTATAATTGGAGTAGTTATATTTTATTTTTTTATTTTATATTTTTTTTTACGAAAATTAAATTGTTTTATATAAAAATTTTTTTTCAAAAAAAAAAAAATTGTATCGGTATTAGTTGGGTTTGGTGAATAAATTATTTTTTAGTTTTATTTTTTTTTTTAATTTTTTGGGGTACGCACCGTGATAACTCACCCGCTAACATCAATACAACTTTTTACCTCAAATTAATTAAAAATATTTGTCATTTCTAAAAAAAAATCGAGTGAAAAATTTTTGTTGCGCCACAAAATCACGTGGCCGAAATGTGATATACTATGCATTGACACGTGAAAGAAAACGCCGGCTAATTTTTTTGTGCTAATAAACTGAATTCTATTTTAGGTGAACAATAATAGTTGTAATACATTTATATACT
This sequence comes from Glomus cerebriforme, assembly GCA_003550305.1. Classification (NCBI taxonomy): domain Eukaryota; kingdom Fungi; phylum Glomeromycota; class Glomeromycetes; order Glomerales; family Glomeraceae; genus Glomus; species Glomus cerebriforme. Next base: position 21,328 of record QKYT01000779.1, read on the forward strand.
GTATAAAGTCATACACTATTTAAAAATGATACTTCTTTCGAAGTTAAATAACAATGGAATTATTAGAAATTTCTACATATCCTTTTTGTACACAATGCGATCAGAGAATAATAAATTATTTAAATCAAATTTGTAGAAAACAATTTCTTTCTTCTTCACAAGTAGATAAATACGACGATGAAACTTGTATTAATCAAGGAAATGTAACGAATGAATTATCTACAAATGAATTATTGGATAGTTTGGCAAGCGGAAATATTAAATTAGATGAATTTATTAAAGAAACACAATCAAATTCAAAATATTGTGACGATTTTATTGAGTGGATACCACTTTCAAATTTAGAAAATATAGAATTTTTAACAAGTGGAGGGAATTCGAAAGTCTATTCTGGAACTTGGAATTTATTATTAAACATGTCTCTGGCTTCAAACCAATTTCCTAATATTGCTTTAAAAGCTATTAGAGATTCTGGAGATATTAGCGACTATGTTCTAAATGAGGTAAAAAAAAAAAAATTAATCTTTTTTTTCTTGTGATTCTTGCAGTTGACTTTTTTGATTAAATTATCTAGCTTAAGATCCACCACAAATGTCGTAATCCAAGAGTTATACCATTTTATGGAATAACAAAAGCACCTATAGGAAATGAATATGCTATGGTAATAAGACATGCAAAACATGGAGATTTACGAAAGTATATTCGTAAATTTTTTCATAAATTAACTTGGACTGATAAAATAAAGATTCTTATTGAGATTACAAAAGCTTTAAATTCTCTTCATCAAATGAATTTTCTTCATAAAGATTTCCATTGTAAAAATATTTTGGTTGATGAAGATGATAGAGTTTTTATAAGTGATTTTGGACTTTGTCAACAAATTGACTCAAAAACAGGTAAACAAATAAAAAAATTTTTTTTTTACTTCGTTTTACGATATTTTATCAATTAAATAATAAATTCATATTTTAATATTTAAAAAGATCCATCTAACATTCAAGGAGTTTTACCTTATATTGCTCCTGAAGTTCTGAGATGTAATCCATATACAAAACAATCAGAAGTGTATAGTATAAGTATGATAATGTGGGAGTTAACTTCAAATAAACCTCCATTTTCAAATGATGAACATGATGTAAAGCTTATATTTGCAGTACTTGATGGAAAGAGACCTGAAATTATTGAAGGAACCCCGGATTTTTATGTTAAAATTATGAAACAATGTTGGAATCTTGATCCATTACAAAGACCTGATGCTTCTCTTTTACCAAAAATGTTTGAAGAAATGTTGCAATCATTTGATGATACAGTTTCATCAAAAATTGATTGTTGTTTATTGCCTCAATCTAATTCTTTAACTAAAAATTATTTTGAATCAGGTATATAAAGTATAAATATTTGAATATATTATAACTTAAATAATAGTAATATTCGAATTTTTTATTTTTTTTTTTTAGAATATGGGTCCAGAGAATTTGATCATAAGCCTTTAACTCATCTCTCTGAAAGAAAAATAAATAATTCTGTAACGATTGAAGATAATTCTGTGGAGAGAGATTTATTACCTAAGCCTCGAAATTATTTCGCTAAAGTTAAAAAAAGTAATATTATGAATATTGAATCATTTGCTCAACCTGCAACAAATTTAGCTAATGATTATACATCAGGTATATAAAGGTTAATCCAATTCTAAAAGGGTTGAATATATTATAATCATTTTATATTTGATTTTTTTTTAGATTACAAAACCAAAGCATTTGAATATACTCTTAATATGCCTTCAATATCTCAGGGTAAGTATATTAACAACTATGTATACAGTATTATTACTAAGAAATTCAATCAATAATATTATTAAACCAGAAACAGTATATAAAAGGTTATAACTTAAGCAATTTATATATTCATATAGAAAAAAAACCCGTTTCACTACCAACATCAAATTATCCACTTCAACCTAGTAAGTTTGTTTATATAATTATTTAATAATTAAATAATCAATTAATGATTGGAAATGTTTATCATTTATTAGAAAGTGTTTATGTGCAACTTGGAAATGTGTCAGTTCGTAGAATCAAAAGTGTCTTTGTTCGCAGATTTGTCTCACTTGATGGTAACTTTAATGAATTTATAATGTTACTTTTGTTACTTAAACTTATATTTTATTAACTTTTTTGGAATGCAATGAATATTCTATATTTAAAGAGTATTATAGTAAGTTTATTTTAATAGTTTAAATAATTTATATTAATGAGCTGTTGTAATTAAATAATTTGCTTAATATTTTTCAATCAATTAGTTATGAAGAGGTGGGAGACTATAAGTAAGTTAAATTTCAGACTTTATACTAATTGATTTAATATATTACTTTAAAATGTCAACCTGTAAGACGTTAAATCTATGATTTATTTTAAATAACCAAAATATTAATTATTTGATTAAAAGAATATGGTAAGTTCATTTATATCATAATATAGTGACTTATGATGAAACAAATTAATATTTAATTAATTTGCTTAATTTTTTTTAATTGATTAGTTGAAATGAGAAGGAAAAACATGGATAAATTATTAATCTTAATAGTTAATGTAATATATTTTTTTTAAACGATAATCAATATTCAAATGTCTATTTTTGAAAAAACTTTTTGCACTTTAAGAATTCCGTAAGTTTATTTATAATTATAATTTAATAATTCATAATAAAAATAATCTGTTGATTTGATTTATTTTTTAATTATTTAGATAAGAGCCAAAATCAAAGCATAAGTAAGTTAATAACTGATTTAATAATTTTTTTCTTTAAAACTTTGTTCTAATTATATTAAATTTATTATTAATTTTAATTTTAATAATAAAATATTTTATTAATTTTGGATTAAATATTTTTAAGTATTTGGTAAGTTTGTTACATTATATTTAATAGAATTATTATAATTTAATAATAAGTTAACTTATTAACAATTATTATTTAATTATTAGGACCAGGCAAATTAAATTTAATAATTATTTTATTTACTTACCTTGATTTTAATTTGATAATAAATTGTCACTAATTACAATATTTAATCATTTTATGGAATATGTAGTATTTTTTACATTTAAAGAATTTAGTAAGTTTATTTAAGTTTATTCATTTTTCTTTATCGTAATGCAAGCAAATTTGCTTGCAATTATTAGTAATTAATTATTTCATACAGTTTAAGAAATAATTTATGTTATTATAATTTGTTAATAATTTAAATAATCCGATTAACTTTTTTCAATTGATTAGTTAAGAGACAAAGTAGTATAGGTAAGTTATACTGTATTCTAATATTATTTCTTTTATCCTTTTATATTAACTAAAAATAATTTATTAATAATTATTATTTAATTATTTTTAGGACTAGGTAAGTTCATTATTGTTGATTTATTAATTTATTTAATAAATCTTTTTCTTCTAATATCTATTTATATTATATTAAATCTATAATTAATTTTAAATAATAGTATTTAAAGATTATAGTAAGTTTTTCATATTATAATTTAAGTAATTGTTTATAATAATTAATAATTGAATAATTTATTAATTTTAATTTTTTAATTGATTAGTTGAGATGAAGAGAAAAGTCATATGTAAGTTAAATTTATTAGTTAATTTAATGTATTATTCTTATTTGTATTATTTAATTATGATTTTAAATAATAATCAAAATATTATTTTTTTTTTTAATTATTTAGTTAAAAATCCGAACCAGAATATGAGTAAATCAAACATAATGATTAACTTATTATTCTTTTTCACATTTAAAGTATATGGTAAGTTTATTTATATATTAATCATATTTAACATATTTAATAATAAAATAATTCCTAATCAATTATTTTTTAATTTATTAGGATTAGGTAAGTTAATTAATAATTAATGATACTTTTAAAATTCCATTGAATGTTATCAATTTTATATTTATAATTTTAAATGATAAACAAAATATCAAATATTAACTTTAAATCTATTTTTTTTTACATTTAAAGAATATGGTAAGTTTATTTGAATAATTTATAATAAAATAAATTCGATAATTCTGAATAATTTACGTGATTTTTTTTTAATTATTTAGTTGAAAGAAAGAGGAAAAGCATAGGCAAGTTTAACTTAAAAGTTAATTTAATATATTTTTATGTGTTGCATTCATTATTAATTTTAAAATATCAAATATTTTATAAATTTCTGATTGATTTTTTAATTATATAGTTAAGAATCAGGACCAGAATATAGGTAAGTTGTATTTAAATATTAATATATACTTTATTAAAATATTAAACTTTTAAATAATAATTAAATATTAAATAAATAATTAATTTTTGGATTATATTTAAAGCATGTGGTAAGTTTATTTATAATTCAATAATTTACTAAATAATTTGCTCAATTTTTATTAATTCACTATTAATTTTAAATAACTAAAACATTAACTTTATTTTTTTTTTGAAATATCTGATAGTATTTTCTAAATTTAAAGTATACAGTAAGTTTTATTTATATTATAATCAAATAATTTATAATGGAATAATTTAAATAACTTGTTTAATTTTTTTAATTATTTAGCCAAAAGACAGAATATGGGTAAGTTATATTTAATAATTAATATATATTATTTCAATAAACTAAATAATACTAAATTTATTAATTATTAGGATTATGTAAGTTGTAAATTATTTAATTTAATTATAGTATTAAATCTATTATGATGAGAAAAATACTAAATATTTTACTACCTTTTGGAAATATACAGTATTTTCTACATTTAAACCATATAGTAAGTATAATTTAATTATTTAATAATTAAAATGATTTACTAATAATTATTATTTAATTATTAGAATTATGTAAGTTGGACTTATAAATTTTAATATTATATTATATTAAAATAATTGTTAAATTTATATTCAAGAATTTCCAATAATCTGTTAATATAAAATAATTTGCTTAATTTTTATAATTAACTAGTTAAAAATCAGAGTACAGGTAAGTTAAATTTAATAATTAATTCTTTACCTAAATAATATAAATGATAAAAAAAATATTTATGATTTTATTAACTTTTAAATCTATTTTATATTTAAAGAATGCAGTAAGTTTGATTATATAATAATGTTATAATTTATAATTAATTTGTTAATAATTTCTTAATATTTTTAATTAATAAGCTAAAAGACAGAATATAGGTAAGCTATACTTATTAATTTAATACACTTTCTCTTTAAACATTCAGTTAATTAGTTTTAGTTAATAATTTTTGATAAAATAATCCACTATTAATTAAATAATTTGGATTTTTTAGTTAAGAATCACATACAAAATATTGGTAAGTTGAACTTAATAATTAATTTAATGCTTTTTTTTAAACATTAACCTGAATAGTTTATTGATATTAATAAAATTAAAATATAAATAATAAATTCTTGATTTATACTTTTAGTTAGAAATCAGAATATGGGTAAGTAATATTAATTAATAATGATAATAATTTAATAATAATATAATTATTAATTATTATTATTTAATTATTTTAGGATTAAGTAAATCAGGTAAATTATATTTAATAATTAATTTAAGTTAATTTTTTACCTAAATAATACTAATTTTATAATTTATTTTAAATAATAAATCAACTTATGAAATACATTTTCTATATTTAAAGAATACAGTAAGTTTTTTTGTATTTAATAAAATATATGTTAATGATTAAATAACTTTTTTAAATTTTTCGTCTGAATAGTTGAAAGGACAAGAAAGAATATAAGTAAGTCAATTTTATTAGTGATCCTGCTAAAGTGTTGAATTTATTATTAATTTTAAATAATAACTAAAATATTATATATTCAATTATTGTAGTATATGGTAAGTTTATTTATTTATAATTTAAGAGTTTTTAAATAATAAAATAATTATTTTCTAATGATTATTTTTAATTTATTAGGATTAAGTAAGTTATGCTTAATAATTAATTAAATATACTCTTTTTTAAAATAATTATCTGGAATCTGGATGCATTGTAATTTTAACTAAATATTAATATATTTATCATTTGGAATATATTTCTACATTTAAAGAACAAGCACAATGGGAACTGCTGAAATGGCCTTCACAGCAACAGCTTAAATGTGCATATAGTAAGTTCATTTATATGATTATGATTTGTAATATTATTAAAAATCACCTGCTCAAATTTGATTATTTAAATTTATTAGCATCACCAACATGTAAATTATGTAAGTTGGATTTAATTGTTTAATATCATTTCTTTTAAACATTGACCTGGATGGTCATTATTAATTTCGAATTTAAAATGTTTTTTTCTATAATCACCTTATTTTAAAAGGAAAAAAAAAGTATTTTTTAATTAATATTGCTTATTTTATAAAATTAATAGCTTCAATGCATGTACCTCTTAAAGAAGATAATAATAATAAAATTACTGAAATAATAGAAGGTAATGTAATGTTACAATTTATCTTATATTAAACAATATAAGTATTCTTTATTTATTATATTAATATAATAATAATATTTTTTAGATTCTAGATATGATACTCAAACATATGAATTTTCTTTAGATGGTAAGTGATTTATAAAATATTCGATTGAATAAATATATTGTGAATTATTGATATTTTGTTGCTTTCTTTTATTATAGATTTGAATAAAACTTATAATGATTTAATTAATGGTCGTTTGAATTCTAAAAGAAGTTAAGAAAATTCTTTTGTTTTGCTTATTTATTTAAATTAACATCATTTTAAATTTTACAATTTTAGCACTTTTATATTTATATTTAAATTATATGGTTTTTGCTATGTCTGAACATTATTTTTATTATCATTATGATATTATTCAATAAATTAAAATCTTAGCACATTTTCTTGAAATTTTTATTTTGGAAAAACTATGATAAATTGTCAATACTACAGTATATATATACAGATCACTCCAACCCATATAATAAATTAGACGTGATCAGAAATCTGAATGAAATTTAATATTTCTGAAATATTAATTGGAATACTTGTTTAATGGTTTTTGATGTTTCATCAATCATCATTGAAATTTTAAAATAACCAGTTTTAATCTAGTATTTTTATTAAATATTGTTTTCACCCAGTCTGAATAATTGCTGCAGTATCTAACATGTCAGATTTCGCCTTTGTTTATATATGATTCAAAAAATATTAATCGGCTGATAATGAAACTAATTGTTAATTTAGTTAGGATAAATAATAAAAGATTAATCAGCAACTTCTAGATAAGTATTTAAATTTAATATTAATAAATAAAGCTTTTTGGTAGCAACATAACTGCGTCACTGTTTTGAATCTGAAAGAAAGAATAACCAGTATGTTTATTTAAATGTAATAATCAACTAATAATGTTTAATTAAAAATCAGATGAATGATATTTTATTTATTAAATTATATAATTAAGATAAATAATATTAGAATAATTAGTTGTCTATTAAGCCCCGGAAACTAGTAATTCTCAACTAAAATTATTTTGAAAAATGATATATAAATTATAATTTTTAGTTGACTTTTCATTCAAGTTGATATTTATGTTTATTTTACCTAAAATAACAGTGTGTAGGGAATGATAAACGAACTCCTAATCGAAACCTGAAATCTTTGAATTTTTAAAGTTTTGAGATGATGAGTTTCGACCATTTATATAATTAGGAAAATTTTTCACTATTACCGGTAGAGTTCATTATCGCAAAAAAAAAAAAATCATATAATTTAGATTTTGAATTTTTAAATGTTTCAAATAAGAAGAATTCATTGTTTTGATAGGCATTTGTATAATCATATATAATCATATTAAGTCTCCTTTTTGTAACAAATAATTAAATTTGGTCCCGAGAAATGCAAAAGGTTAAAAAGTCAGAGAAAAAAAATTAAATTGCATAAAATATCCAATTTTGAGAACCATTTTTAAATTTAAATTGAATGTTTATCGACATTTTCAGAAAAGTGTTTCGTGCGAAACTTGAAACTCGAAATTTTGTATGACAATAAAAATTATCTAATAATATTTATAGATTTATCACGTGCTAAACGGTAAAATTTTCATTTTGCACACAAAATATTTAAGATGAGTGTTAGAAGAATTTATAAAACAATATTATAGATTGAGTTATAAGGTTTTAAAAAAGGTATTTATGATTTTTTTTAAAAATTTTATTTATTGGTTATAATTATATTTAATTAGAAAAATTTAGAGATATTGAATAATGATGATGATGGATCTATAAGTGAATATAAAAATTAAATTAAAATTAAAATTAAAATATAATAAGACATCAAAATAGTTTATAATCCTTCACCAAAACAATACATCCAATACACTTAGTAAGAAAGAATTATAATGGTTTCAACAAATTATTACAAGTTATGTGGTAAAATAACTTTCTAAACATTATAAAATTTGTCAGAGTCTTATATAAATTAATATATTCATATGGGAAAAAAAATCGCGTAAAACTATAATAATTTACCTTCCTTGTGATATACTAAAACCTTTAACGCCAAAAAATCGCTAAAAGAATTTCCTATATATTATGAAACTCGTGTTAAGCATTACAGAAAGTGTCATATGAAAAGATAATCGCGACTTGTCTTAGTAAAGTTTAAAATATTATACTGTATGTAAGAAAATTTTTTTTACAAAAAATTCTAGTAATCGTCATGTGGCTTGGATTACACAGTCACACAGATTTCTGAAAACGGAAGTTACAAGATTAAATTAAGGTAATATTAAGATCATAAAAAATGAAATGTCAAGAGAGGAGGAAAGGAAGTAAATAATAAAAAATTTTAAAAAGTTTACATATCATGTGATTGTACTCATTACCACATGATATACATGAAATAAAATTATGTTAGAGGTTTATAAGGCCTAATAAATAAAACAACATTTTAATGAATATGATATTATCATAATTATTATTGATAGAGATAAGGTTCAGGTCTTTTTAATGAACCAGAATTCCAATACTGTCACATAATATCCTGAAATCAGATTTTTAATTATGCACAAATAAATTTTATTCAATTGGTATATTCGAATTGTCCACCAATAATTACTGTTGGTCACATGCAAAATTTATACTAATCAAAGTTCTAGTCTTTTTATCAGAATGAATCGAGAATATCAGGTTACTTTATTTTTAATTTATTACTACAGTAACCCTCTACTCTTTTTCCTTAGAACTTTGATGGGAAAAGGTAATTTTCTTCTTTAGTGAAAAAAATTAACAACTGAAAAAACTTATACCAACAGACAATTAACAATTAAAAATCTATTTTACCCAGAGTTTCTATAACATACGTACATAATTATTTTGTGTTCTAATTGTTCTGAAGTTCAAAGGAATTACACCATGCATTAGTTACTAATTACGAGGGTTTCAGAGGTTACGGAGGTTACGGAGGGTTACGGAAGTTTCAGAAGTTTTGGAGGTTTCAGATTTTAGAAACAAGTTTCGCCCAGTTTAAAAATAAATTTGGTAAGTTTTGGGGTAACAGACTTTTATATCAAATTTTTTTCAGATTACAAAAAAACACTCACTCTAAATATTAGATGAAAGTTAGTGTTTCTTTTACTACATCCTTTGGTTAGTCCGTTAATAAATGATTACAATATATATAACTTACTTAAATAATTAAATTTATTGAATCAAAAATTTGGTATAAAATATACTAACACCAGTCTAACTCCTTCAAATAAATATTATAAAAATAAAAAATTTCCATAAATTCCATTAATTGTTTTTGATCATCGGTTTAAGATTTCAAAATTTCTATTTGTTAAAATACAAAATTTTCTTTCAATCATCAAATTGCACATTCTAAACATTCATCAGAACGAAGGATATGAATTTCTTCTATATATTTAAATAAGAAAATATTTATTACTTTTATATTAATCTAAACAATTAATTTATCATAATATATTTACCTGATTGTACTCGTATAATGCTTCTTGAAAATACAAATTCTTCTTGATTTTGGCAATTCACAAGTTCTGGTAAATTTTGTAAATTGAGAAGCTGGTTATTGTACATTGCTTGAGGATGTGTTTCAAATAATGTTATTATCGCTGATTCATCAATAAAATTATATGAAGCCTTTGCAAGTTCTTGATATTGTTTTGTATAAATATTAATATCATCTTTTGCATACATGAAATCATTTAATAAAGTAATAATTTCATAAGATTATTGGAAATGCAAGTTCTCTTTTTAAAGAATTATCAGTTAA
>QKYT01000078.1:9214-21631 GCA_003550305.1 Glomus cerebriforme
TAACGTTCTTTTTATTTCTTTTAGGTTCCAGGAAACTGAAATATGACTCCAGACTCCCATTTTGAAGGTAATAACTTCGAAATGAATTATTATTTTTTTTATTTATGAACGTTTACTAAAGTTCTTTTTATTTTTCTTTAGGTTCCAGGAAACTGAAGTATGACTCCAGACTTTTATTTCAAAGGTAATAACTTTGAAATGAATTATTTTTTTTTTTTATTATAAATATTTACTAACGTTCTTTTTATTTTTTAGGTTTACTGAAACTAAAGTACAGCTCCGGACTCCTATTTCGAAGATAAGACTTCAAAATTTTTTTTTATTTTTTTTTATTAAATGAACGTTTACTAACATTCTTTTTGTTTTTCTTTAGGTTCTAGAAAACTGAAGTATGGTTCCAGACTCCCATTTTGAAGATAATAACTTTAAAATGAATTATTATTTTTTTTTATTTATAAACGTTTACTAACATTCTTTTTATTTTTTAGGTTCTAGGAAACTGAAGTACAGCTCCAGAATTTCATTTCGAAGGTATTAACTTTGAAATGGATTTTTTTTATTTTTATTATTTTTTTTTATTTATGAACGTTTACTAATGTTCTTTTTATTTCTTTAGATTTAGAAAGCCGAAGGACTCCCTTTCGAAGGTAATTCTTCAAAATTCTGTTTTTTTTTCTGTTTTTTTTTTAATTTAATGAATGTTAGCTAATATTCTTTCTTTTGTAAGTTCAGGTCTTTGGATATGGGACTTTAAAATAGGTTTGTAATGAAGGGGGAGGGGTATTAAAAGAAACGTTACTAATGTAACATTCTTTTTTTCCTTGTAGGTTTGGATTCGACTAGAACTTCAAAATAGGTTCATAGTGAAGGGGAAGGGTATTAAAAGAAATGTTACTAATGTAACATTCTTTTTTCTTGTAGATTCAGATTCAACTAGGACTTTGAAATAGGTTCGTAGTAAAGGGAGAGGGGTATTAAAAGAAACGTTACTAATGTAATATTCTTTTTTTCTTGTAGGTTCAGATTTGACTAGGACTTCGAAATAGATTCGTAGTGAAGGGGGAGGGTATTAAAAGAAACGTTACTAATATAATGTTCTTTTTTTCTTGTAGGTTCAGATTCGACTAGAATTTTGAAATAGGTTCGTAGTGAAGGGGAAGGTATTAAAAGAAACATTACTAATATAACGTTCTTTTTTTTGTAAGTTCGGGTCTTCTGATATGAGACTTCGAAATAGGTTCGTAGTGAAGGAGAAGAGTATTAAAAGAACCATTACTAATGTAACGTTCTTTTTTTCTTGTAGGTTCAGATTTGACTAGGACTTCGAAATAGGTTNGTAGTGAAGGGGGAGGGTATTAAAAGAAACGTTACTAATATAACGTTCTTTCTTTTGTAGGTTTAGGTCTTTGGATATGAGACTTCAAAATAGGTTTGTAGTGAAAGGGGAGGGGTATTAAGAAATGTTACTAATGTAACATTCTTTTTTTTTCTTATAGGTTCAGATTCAACTTAGACTTTGAAGATTAGGACTTCAGCTTCAGAATTCAACCTGAACTTCGAAGGTTTGTATTGGGGGAGATAGATAGATTTTTTTTTGTTAGAGAAATATTACTAACGTAACATTTCTTTCTTTTTTGTAGGACTTCAGCTTCAAATTTGACCTGGACTTTGAAGGTTTGTATCAAAGAGTTATAATTTTTTTTATTAAAGAAACGTTACTAATGTAATGTTTNTTTCTTTTTTGTAGGATTTCAGCTTCAGATTTGACTTCTTGGACTTTAAAATTGAAGGTTTGTTAGGGTTATCTACTTTGTTTTTTTATGAAACATTTTACTAACTTTTCTTTTCTTTTCTTTTTATAAGTTCTTCTGGACGTGAGTATGTGAGATTTCAATAAAAATATCTTAGTTGTTTGTTAGAATTGAACCAACTGGAACTATATCCAAACCATTAATAACATGTAAAGAATAGTAACTTAGTTTTTTTTGTATTTAATAATAAGTAAATTAGTTTTTAATTTGTAAATATATTTGACTGTAATTAATAAAATTAATAAAGCATAAATTACATTATACAACTGAAAAGTAAATGTATAAAAGAAATATTTTACAGATTAATGATAAAATTTCTGNNCAGATTTTTGGNTTTTTGNAGATCTGCGCAGATTTTGGGTNGTAGAACTTCGCAGATTAAAAATTTGCTGATGAATTTTAAGGTAATTTTGATAAATTCTTGCTAATTTTAAGATAATTTTGTTAAATTCTACCAACATTTTCATATCATCGTGCAACATTTATATTATTAATTTTGGTTAATTTTTGAGAAACAGTGCCATTTAGCTTTTTTTGTGAAAATGTGAAATTCTCCATTTTCACTAAATTTAACAAAAAAAACCCACAATTTACCAAAATTTTCCTGGTTAATTGTGGTAAATTGTGTGATAATGACCACCTTTAAACCTGTGTGAACATTTTCTAGCTTTGCTATACAGGTCTCCATATACTGTATAAAATACTAAAATGATATTTCATTAGTTTATACTAAATCCTAATTTAAACCTAATTAAGCATTTTTAAATAAAAATAAAAATAATATTTATTCATTATTATCTAATATTAAAGTATTTTAAGTATTTTTATGTCATTTTTTTTGGATATTATAAAAAAATTAATCATCTATATATATTCACTTATCAAATATTCTTTTTTTTAAATATTAAATCACTTCATTTTATAGCCAAATAGAATTATGTTTTTTTTACTATACTAATATTTTTTTATTAAGCTATAAATAAACTACAATTGTATAATTATTATTGATATTTTTGACATTATTTCTAAAAATAATGTGAAATATTATAATAAAGAAAAAAAATCATCATATAAATATTCAAAATAAATTATACCTTCTTTTTTAAATTTATTTATAGCATTTTATTTGAATATAAGTAAAAAAAATAAAAAAAAAGTAAAAAAATGTGTTTTAAAAACCAGAAAATAGTTTATAAGTATAATTATGGATAGTTGCAAAATAATACAGTTATTTGATAGGAATGTTAAAATATCATCTGAACTGCTTTGCAATTTAGTGATATTCTAACATCCCTATCAAATAACTAATATTTACTCATCATTCAGTGATTATATAAAGATTATTAGATTCATCATTATCTAATACTATATAAACTTTTAGCATTAATAAATGAAAAGTTATTAGCAATTTTTTAATTTTAAACATTTTAAAATACCGCTATACTATTTATTGATCTTAGAGGTACATATTTATTACTATTAGATGCAGCTTATTATAATGAATCTAATGATTTGTAATTTGTTTTTTTATGATTACTAGATAATGAATAATTATAGTAATAGTTATTATATTAAAGAATTAAAGCAATTATTATTGCAGATGAAAATAGAATTAAATATTAAATTTTTTTATAAATTGATTATTATATTACATATATGTAATTTTTTTTATTCTGAAAAACAGCTAAATAATTTTGATTACTTTTTGTATTTTCTAATATTTTAGTTATTTTAAACAATATTTTTCAGGTTACTATTTTTTTATAAGATATTTTTTTTTTATAATTTAAAATTTTTTTATATACTATATTGCTTATTTTTCATTAAGTTTAATAAAATATAGTCTTTTTAAATATAAATTTTATTAATAAATTATTTTGAATTCTAATATTAAATATTAATTACTATGTATTGCAAGCCATAGTACCTTCCCTATGCACAGTACCCCTTCTTTTGATGAAAAAAGATCCATTTTCTATTGATATTATTATTTTAAGAATCCGGAAATTACATATAAATATTTTTCTGATTATAATGTAAGTTTTTTAACACACTATTTATAGTAAAATTTGAGTTATAAGACTTGGTGGTACAAGGTCCCTCTGAAATTTGCAAAATACCTGGGGTACTGTGGCCCGTGTTATATGGTACTTTACAATTATTTTTTTGTAAAATAGTAAATTTTTTAAAATGATGGATTTACCAGATAATTTGGACTAAGATTAGATTATGTGAAAATAATTTCAAATGTTACCTATCAGCTTAATTACAGATAAATGATTTAAATTGGCAGGTTTTTTATATCATATACAGTATATATCTACATATTTTACACAAATAATTGAATACTTTTACAAAATGTAAAATCCCTTACAAAACGAAAGGTTGGGCGAATTTTGTAGCCCGACGATCTCCGAACTACTTGATATCAATCTGGGATTATCCCGGTATATCCCGAAAACTATTAAACTAAACTGAAAAATAAATACCAAGTCCGTAATTTATTAAATGCAGTGTAACTGTGATTCCTTAACCGTCTTCTTGCAAAATATTATAAACGGATGCCATAAAAATAGTAAGTCCTACAAACGCAGCAACGAAAAAATGAATAATTCCATGTTCAACAACCGCGCATCTATCCGCTAACATTTGTTGAAAGACAAAATAGTTAAATAAAGCCCATATTAATATGGAAATTCCCAAAAAAATGAAAAATAGACCAAGTAGAGTGGAAGAGCTATCCCCTCCGGATTCAGTTGGAAATGCTGGTGGTGGTATTATCTCAAAACGAAGGTAATAAGACATTCCAACCACTACCAGTGCCAGTGAAAGTCGCAGCCATGACAAAAAATTCCTTTCGATTGCTAAAGAAAAGTTAAATTATTAAAAGTAAGAGTAACAATTTAAAAAGGAAGAAAGAAAATATTACTTACAACAATTATCACGCGCAGTAGATCCATCGTTTTTTATAACTAAAGTTGTGGGATAAGAAATTTTGAAAAATGTACAATCAGCAATGGGATTTCTGAAGCATTTTTGACCACACTCGAGTTGTGCAGGGTTTTTTTGTGTCTGCTCAGAAAAAGTTCCGTATCCATTTGTCGATGTTACAACGTCGTTTAATAAGGAATTCGATGTATTAATTTTCATCGTAAAAGTTTTTTTTTTAAAAAAAAAATGAGATTAAAAAAAATAATAACAGAATTTATTTATCCCTTTATATAAAATTTTCACAATAAGGAAAAACGGGGGCCAACTATTATAGACAAATCTGGAGACACTAAGATCCTGTTGTGCAATTTTTTAATCAAAAACGAAGAATAATAAATATTTACAATTAATTTCTTACTTTTAAGGTCTAATTTTTTTCCGCTATCTATTTTATCTCATCTATGTTTTCGCTGTATTTGTCTTTTGCTGTATGAGTCGATGCGTGCATGCATATTCATATCTCATCTCAAATGCTCCCCTACGTAAACTTAGCGTATGTAAATCTCGCCGTCAAATCATATTAATCATATTAATCACGTTCTCAAATATCTTACTTCATTCGATGAAAATTTCTTTGTTTATTGTTTATGATTGCGTACAATAAACACAAAAAGTGTTATCATTTATGTTACAAACATTACATCTTTACCAACGAGAATCTAAAATCTCTATAAATTAATTTATTTGTACATGAAAAACTTGTTAAAGGGGTACTATTATTATCAGTTTAGAGCAATCATTGTCTCCCTTTTGCAGAAATCTAAACATTTATGACAAGTATTTAAAATTTATTAATTAAGCACATAAATGTTAATTTTAAAATGGTTATACGTATATGTTTAATCTTGATTTTTCTATTTCAATAATAGGTTTTCTTTCCCATTTTATCAACACCGTCACTTGCTTCCTTTCTAAAATTTGGGTTGGTGCTTCGGCCGATAGGTTGTTTCAGGCGGCTCCGACAAACTTCGATTTTCATTGTCACACCCACATGAAATGTTCACTCCACGTGACCGGTAATGTTAATGTCACGTGACTGACTGCATTGCCCAGTATCTAGGGGTTAGATAAATAAACGAGTCCAACTTAAGGTTACACAAATAAATGATCATGAGACCGAACTGAAGTCATAAATTACTATTAATTACTATATATCAATTCATAAAAGTGTAAAATCTCAATGATCTTATCTTAATAAGAAGTAATAATTATAACATGTCATATTTTTAGTTTGTAAGATATTTTAAATTAATGTCTTTAATTGAATATAGACTATAAAGGTAGACTTTAAAAATGGTGAGTATTGAGAAAAATATTGAAGCTATTATTATTTTTTAATAAAAATTTTATTATATTGATAATTATTATTTTATAATTCTTTTGAGTAAACTAATAATTTGGTAAAATGTTATAAAAAAGTTGAAGCCCTACAAGAACTTATAAATATTTAGCCAGAGTTCAAAGAAAAAAAAGTATACTTTTTTTTAATATTGGATAAATATTTTGAAGGTATTTTCATGTATAATATAAAAAAAAAGCATATGTATATAGTATTAAAAATGATTAAAAGTGTGAAATATTTTTCAAATGGATAACTGGATTAAAAAAATAAGGATTTTTTAAAGGTTATAAGTTAGCTCTTATAACTATTTTTTTAGAATCCAATCTTATTAGTATATTAATTGCATCAATTTTATATAAATCTAATTATACTTCATACTAAAAAACTTCTAATTGTATAAATATTTAAGATATTTGTTCATTAATTTATAAAGAGATTTTACCAGAAGAAAAATTAGCAGAAATTGTTATACAAAAGATTAATGAAATTTTGAATTTTACTTTTTTATTGTGGTTTTCAAAAAAATTGATCTGCATGAAATTTACTAAAATTAAATTTTAAATTTACCCCTATTTTTAAGTAGCGTAAAGAACAGTAATATGTAAAAAAAAAATTTTCTTTTTTAAAATATAATTTTTTTTTCATTTATACAAAGAACAGAAGCTAAGGGTTTTATAAAATAAGTTTCAAATATCCTTTTATATGTTTTTTTATAACTTATAATACATTATTTCTGCGATTACACTCTGTGATTACACGCGATTACAACGATTACAAATGAATACAAATAATTATATTACAAGTAAGTAAACTTTTATTTAATAATTTTGATTAAAACAACTTTTAAAACATATATATTGTGATTTTTTAAAGGTTTCAAAAGTTTATTATTATTATTTTATTTTTATTTTAGAATTTTTTATTGATTTTTTATTACATTACATTAAAATATTAACATTTCATTATTTATTACAATTTAGATTATTTTTGACATAAATATAATATATGTCTAGATGTCAAGTTTGTAATTATTCATAATAGAGATTTATTTAATCATGTTTATCTTTGTAAATTTAAGAAATAAATTATAATAAAAAAATTTTTTTTTTCGTTAAATCGTGGTCACGTGATTAAAAATATTGGTTTTATTGGCTAATTTGTTTATAACACGTGATTGTATTTGTGTTTTTTGTATTACGAATATTTATTGCAAATTTTTATGCAGATCATTTTTTTTGAAAACCGCAATAATAAAAAAAGAAAATTAGAAAAAAAATGATCATTTTCACTAATAATATTTTACTTAGTTACAAAATATGAGTGCTTAATCAAATATTACAAGAAACAGCTCTTCTATTTCTAATTAAATCAATGACAAGAACTCTTAATAAAATTAATATTTACATTCAATATATTTTTTATCTTAAAGTTTATTATAGATAAAGTACTATTAGTAAGTGATTTATAATTTAAAGTCTAGCTATTACTTTTATTTGTTACTTATTATTAACTTAAATTTTAAGTTTTAAAAATGTAGTTTATATTAAAAAAAACTAATTAGTTGCCAACATACAAGAGTATGCTATTTTGGCTATTTTGAAGAATAAAAGTCAGCCAAATAAAGTATATTGATATATAAACTGTATACTTATAGTAAAAAAGAATAATATATATGAAAATTATTAAAAGATATATAAAATCATACATAAATTTATGTAATAAATTAATAGAAAATTTTTATCTGATATAAATTCTATAAAAATTATGCATATTTTTAAAGAAATTTTTATGGAAAAAATTAATAATCAATGCAAAATTATTAAAGAACAAAATTTAACTATTACAAATATTATCAGGAAAATTTTAGAGACACAAAATTGCAAAAATCTGCAAAATTTGCAGATTTTCACTTTTTTTTATATATTTTTGATAAATATCTGTACAATTCTTCAAATAATTTTCTTCAAATTTTTTTTAATAAAATTTTTAGAAAAAATCTGCAATAATCTTCAATATTGCAAATTTGTTAAAAACTTTATGCAAAAATCCTTAAAGATTTTTTTTTATTCTAATAAATTTCAGTTAAACTATTATTTAACTGTTTTAAATTTTAGATTTTGAAGTCTTGAACAAAATTGATAAGTTCTTCAAACTTCATATTTAATCTGCGACATGCAGATTTTTTTTTTTTTTTTTTTTTTTTTTTTTTTTGCAGGATTCTGAACTCCTTTCATTATCTCTAAACTTTACTTTCAAAGATAAATAAAAATAAGTATATATTTTTATTAAATGAATATTTACTAATTATTATTTTTTTTTATTTATAAAATTTATTAACATTTTTTTATTTTTCTTTAGGTTCCAGGAAACTAAAGTATAACTCTGAACTCTCATTTTAAAAGTAAGATTTTGAAAATTTTTTTTTTTATTAAATAAATGTTTACTAATATTCTTTCTTTTGTAGGTTTAGGTCTTTAGATATAGAACTTCAAAATAGGTTCATAATGAAAAGAAGGGGTATTAAAAAAAATATTACTAATATAACATTTTTTTTTTTTGTAGGTTCAAATTCAACTTAAACTTCAAAATGGATTCATACTGAAGAAAGAGAAATATTAAAATAAACATTACTAATATAACATTTTTTTTCTTATAAGTTCAGATTCAACTTGGACTTCAAAATAGATTCATATGTAGTGAAGAGGAAGAATATTAAAAGAAATGTTACTAATGTAATGTTCTTTTTTTTCTTGTAGGTTCAGATTCAACTTGGACTTCAAAATAGATTCATAATGAAGAAAAGAAATATTAAAAGAAATATTACTAATGTAACATTCTTTTTTTTTGTAAGTTCAAATTTGACTTGAACTTCAAAATAGGTTTGTAATAAAGAAAAGAGGTATTAAAAGAAATATTACTAATGTAACGTTCTTTTTTCTTATAGGTTCAGATTTGACTTAGAGTTCATAATGAAGGGAAAGGAATATTAAAAGAAATATTACTAATGTAATATTCTTTTTTTCTTATAGGTTCAGATTTGATTTAAACTTCAAAGATTAGGACTTCAGCTTTAGAATTCAACCTGAATTTCAAAGGTTTGTATTGGAAGAGATAGATATAGATTTTTTTCATTAAAGAAACATTACTAACATAATATTTTTTTTTTTTTTTTAAAACTTTACTTTGACTTCAGATTTGACCTGAGTTTTAAAGGTTTGTATCAGAGAAGATATAATTTTTTTTTGTTAAAGAAATATTACTAATATAATATTTCTTTTTTGTAAGACTTTAGCTTCAGATTTAACTTAGACTTTGAAGGTTTGTATCAGAGAAAATATAATTTTCTTTGTTAAAGAAATATTACTAATATAACGTTTCTTTCTTTTTTATAGGACTTTAGCTTTGGATTTAACCTGAATTTCAAAATTAAAGATTTGTTAGGATTATCTACTTTATTTTTTTTTAATAAAATATTTTACTAATATTTTATTTTTTTTTCAATTTTAGGTTCTTCAGGGCATAATGTTACAGAATTTTAAAGGTATGCTACTTCAAATTTTTTTCTTGTTTATTATTTTTTTAAAAAGAAATATTTTTTTTATTAATATATTTCTTTGTTTATTTTTAGGTTCTTTAAACTCTGAAATTTTTTAAATACTAGATTTGAATTTTGGATTTAAGAAAAAGTAAATAGATAATATAGATTTTTTTTCCTTATATCTGATGTATTATAATAATTTAGCTTTTAATACTTTATAAATTACATTTAATAAAAAAAAATAAAGTTTTATTATATTTACAATATTATATTTTAAATATATATTATATACTATATATCAGATATTACAAGAATTTTGCAGATTTTTATTTTTTTTCTAATTATACAGATCTCTATGCTGCAGAACAACGCAGATCTGAATCCTAAAAAAATTGCTGATAATTAATAGTTACTCGGCACTTCGTGCCGAGTAACTGTTGTATTTGCAATAAGCAATATGATTGGTGAAATTTGCTGAGCACAGCTCAGTAAAGTTTACTGATCATATTCTTATGTAAATACATGTAAGACACGATAGTGCCGCAGTTACGAGGTCACGTAGTGCTAAGTAACTATTTTATCGGGCTTAGCCTTTATTAAACTTTTATTATGCACAGTAACTGGTTGTACTAACATAAATCATCAAATAGTAAATGCCCGATAATAAGAAATTATTTACAAAAAAAAATATAGAAGAAGAAAAATAAATTTCTAATAAAATAGAAAAAATAGCCCATACTATTACTGAATATATTACTAATAAAAATATAAATCTTCACCCTATTTTTTAAGAATTTATTTGTATTTAAAGTGAAATTTTGAATAGAACAAGATATCATCTGATGTAAGACTAATTATTAAATAATAATTTTATTTATTTTAATAAAAATAAACTAGTTTTTTTTAGGTTTTTATATTGGTTAATATCTGTATATAGTAGATTTGAAAATGCAGCTTATAATGCAATAAAAATAATAATACATTTGCCATTAATTTTTATATTTAAAAGTTATGTAAATAAAAGTGAACAACATTCAGAATAACAAGATAAAATTGCTTCACAAATGTTAAAAAGTTTAAAACAAATAAAATATAGACAAATAAGGGTTTTTTATATAATTTTTTTAAAATTCAAAAAGTTATTAATTTTTATTTTATAATTAGCTTTATATATAATAAATAAATTAATTAATAATTTTACTTAAAAAGGTTTTTTTTGGAATCAGCACAAAAACTTTTATATTGAATATTTAGATTTTGAGAATAAAATACAAGTCTATCAATCATTTGCATTACAATATCAATATATGATGTTAAAAAAATATAATTAATTATCTATATCTGAAAAACAAAAATAAAAAAAGAACTTGCAATTCAAGTTTATAAAGTATTTAGCATTCAGTAACATATAATTTTATCTTTCCAGTTGCTTATTATAGTATTAACATATTAACAATATACAATTTAAATATTTTATTATTTAATCTTGTAATAAAATTAGAATATATTAGTATACATACATATGGTTCAATTTATAATAGTGCAGGAGAAAATAGAGTTCATATGAAAGTTTTGATAAGTATACATTAACATGATCTTTTAATGATATTGTAGAAGTTAATTTTGATAAAATAAAAAAGGTATTTCATATTGCAGAAATTATAAATAGTAATTCTAAAAGATTATACATTCATCTACCTATATCTTTAAAATTGAAGTGGAATGTCAATGAGTTATGTAAATTTAAAAATCCATATAATAATCAATAGTAATTAGGAAAAATTATTAAATTTTAATCTGATTAAAGTAACATTAACTATAGAAATTATAAAAGGAATTTATGTAAAAAAAAAATGAAAAGTTTTTAGTTATTATATTAATAAATTTCTTAAACCTATTTATAATAATCAAGAACTTTTAATAAATTATAAAACTATTAATCCTATTACTGGAGATGAATGGTTTTTTATAAGTAACTCAATACATATTTTCAAAAAGCTTTAAAATAATTTTATCAAAAAGTCATATTGGTAAAAAAAATTCAAAAGAAATAATGTTTAATGGAAAGAAAATTAGTTAGAAATATATAAAAGATATTTATGAATATATAATAGCAAAGGTAATAAAACTTATAAAATAATATATGGCTTACTTTATGCAGTAAAATGCATATTAACATAGCTAAACATATATTATCAAAGGAAGTTAAAGATACATTAACATCTATTGATAAACTTAAAAATATATTAAAAGGAATAAGAATAAGTTATTATTAATTATTATTTTGCTTATATTTAAATAGTATTATTAACTCTAATTTTTTTAAGAAATTTATTAAGCATATATAAAAATATCATCAGATTATGCATAGTAAAATTACTTTTTACTTTATGGAGTATTCATGTATTAATACTTTAAGAAAAATTCAAAATTAATTTGTATTTAAAGATAAACAAAAAGCAGGATATATGAAATAGATCTTATTACAATATTAATTTGATTTGATTTTGTTAATTAATAGTTTTCTTAAACTGTTAAAATTTATTCTAAAAAAATATCTAGCTTTAATAATTTAATCATAAGATACACTTGAAGGCAATATTATGATTAAAATAGAATATATTCTTGAATAGGACAGTCTGAGACAATCCAAATCCTTGGATAAAAAACTTATAATGTCTGGAACATTTAATATACAGTAGCTCACAAAAGTAATGCATCACCTGAAAAAAAAA
>QKYT01000078.1:40208-60818 GCA_003550305.1 Glomus cerebriforme
TAAATATTATGAAAATAATCATATGAATCAACTTAATTAATGTTTCTGCAATATTTGTCATACTTAATAGTCCAAGAGTTCTCAGACTAATAATAATTCTACTACACTTAATTTTGTTGGAATTTTTAGGTCAATTATATAATTATCATAATTCTTAATAATAGATTGGATATTATCATTTTTATGTTTTTGTGCTATAATAACAGCCTTGACAACATGTCGAACAAAGGTACCAAGTTTCATGATAATTTCTTTATTTTTTTTCAGTTTTGGTTGATCAGTAGCCTTTAGATGGACACTGAATAATTGTTTCCAAACTTCTTCAGTAATAAATTCATTTAATTCATCATACAGTTCTGTTGCACTATTAATTTATTTCAGTCAATTCATTAATTAAAAGAATAGGTCAATAATAGTTATTTAGTATATCAATAATACATACTTTACATGTNTTATATTAAACTCATTCGCAAGCTTCACAACGTTAACATGAAATCTGTAATAGTATGTATTGAACCATCCATCTAAATCCTTAAATAATGAACCAATTTGGGGATCAGTCTTGAATATCTTACATACACACACAATTAATTCTTCATATAATTCTTGCGTATTGTTTCTAGTTCGAATGAAGAGTGCCTTACTCTCTTCCTGTAATTGAAATTTCTTGTGCTAAATTTTTAAATTATATTAGTAAATAATGGTTTTAGTGTAATATCCCTTTTGTATCCTAAATTACCTGGTCAATTTCCAGTGGCGTTATATTAGAATATGAAGTGAAGGCTTATACTTCTTGTACTTGAAATCCTTCTTTATTAACAAGTGTTGATTTTGCGTTTTGTATTTCAATGGCCAAGTTTAGAATTCTTGGATGTTNTGCTATCCATACTGCAACTTCGAACTCATTACTCATATTATGAAATGCCTTTGGATATATTNGTTNTTCCTCTATTAAATATACNANTGTTGTAATCAATTCATGTAATTTACTAATAATCATAAAATAGAGAAAATAAATACCAATTTCTTCCTGATACTTGTCATAATATAGATTTACAGAATCATTTTCTTTACTAGCTTCACTAGTAATATCATCTTCAGCAATACTATTAACATGTTTCTTAGTCTGATTTTTGTTTGGTTGTGATGATACAACTGTGCTACTATTAGCATCCGATTGTTGATTATTTTGATTTGTAATAGAAGTAATAGATGATGGTAGCTGTTGAACTAGATGTTTCTGCCAAAATAGTAGTATCTCTACTATTATTAATATCTGCTTGTTGATCATTTTGTTTTTTTGTAGCAGTTATTTCCAGATTATCAGAATCATCAATTTTTTCACTATCTCTTGTTTGCTCAGGTTCTTTCTTTTTTTGTCCACGTTTAACAGGTCTTTTTGTATTATCTAGTAAGTCTTCGGGTACTTTTAAACCTATAAAAAAATCATATTAAAGCAACTTGAAATACAAATAAANTAGTATTATTTAAAAATTTTGTTCTTTTGCTTACCAAATTTTTTTTTTCGAGGTATAATTTCTTAAGTGAAAATTAAAAATTGGATTGTGTAAGACATGTTATTTTATTTCATTTTTTAAAAATTAAATAATTCATAAAGTTACTGTAACTATTACATCATTGGATACTATTTGCATAAAAATCGGTTTAAGGAGACTGAGTAGTGTGAGATTTTTTTAGACAAATAATGATCAATTAAATACAATTATATAATAATAACGCAATTAAAACAATTGGATATCACAATATGTTTTATATTATTATTCCAAAAAAAATTAATTAAAAATTTTTGATATCGGCATACTTGGCAAAATAAATAATTTATGTAAAGTTCAGCCATTTGTTTGTATAATGCAATAATTACATAAGCAAATAAAAAAAATAAATATTAATTCTATAAAATATAATGATAAAATCACAAAGTCTAAATAAAATTCATCAAGTCGAAAAATATGGTATATTTATAAATGAAAGAATTTTTATTTTATAGTTTAATTTAGACTTTTTATTTACGTTTAATTTTGGATCATTTGTATTTTATAGTTTAGTCTTAGACTTTGTATTAAGTTTAATTTTAGACTCAGTTGTATTGTATAATTAATTTAGAGTTTTACTTTATGATTCTATTATTAGTTTGATTGTTTTAACTTCTAATAATAAAACTTAAAGTTTATTTAAAGAATCACAAATCGCAAATTTTCCTTCTTTTTATTTTCATTTCATATTTCTATTTCAATTATCCAAATCGTAAATCAATTTTTGATAAAAATATAATAAATATAAGTAAATTATTAAAATAAAAATAAAATGAAATGTTTGAGACATTTAAAAACCACCTGTCCATATGTGTCTATACCAAAACTACGCGTTAGAGCTATTAATAAACCACAATATGACAAAAATAAGGAATCTTCTATTTTAGAACATAATGACATAGAAGGTATTACTTTTGAAAATGAAGTTAGTATTTCCAAAAAATACTATCAAAAATGCTGCAGATCAAGTGTTAATATATAATTTTCGTTAATTATTTCAATAATCTTGATCAGCAAGTTTATTACAAAAACTACCAAGATAATGATGATGACGACGATGAAGACCAACTTCTACCTCAAATTTTACAAGTAGATGATGATGATGATGATGATACCGATAACGATGATGATGATGACCAACTTCTGTACAGACTATTACTTGCTTGGAACTTTACAAGTAAATGATGATAATAATGATGAACCGTTATTTGATAATACAGAANATATTTTGGAAGAAGAATCTTCTGACTTTAGAGGCTTTGATGGTAAATATGGTCTGTACTTCCCAAATTTTACATCTGNGATGCTTTTTGTCTGGATTACTAAACACATGATTTGTGAGTAGTACTAACTATCTTGAATGAANTTTTGCNAATTTATTAAATTAAAAGCAAAANTTTCTAACAATTGATTAATTTATAATTATTTCATAGCAACCTCTGCATACAAAGATCTTGCCAAGATTCTTACACATCTTGAGTTTCAAAAGGAAGATATTTCTACAAATATTTACCAGATTCGTAAATAGAAAGACAGATTACCTTTAGCTAAAGTACACAAACATGATGTGCCTATTTGTATGCAACGAGTACTATTCACATATGAATCCACTAAAAAGGCATTTACCATTTTTCCATTAACACATCTGGAATGAATTTTAAATAAACCAAAAACTCATGTCAAAGATGTACTTTAGACCCGGAGTAATTACAGATGAAAAGCGAGAGTTTTGACATAGCGACATCTGGCGGGATTCACCAATGTTTGGAGAACATGAAATATGAAATGACAATAAAGGTTAGTAATTTCTTTGCAGAGTTTATATTTAAAAATAATTAAACAGTCAAGCTTTTTTATCTAGTATATAAAGCAGGCGATTTTTTAATATATTACGAACAATTATCGACATTTATGTGTTGAGTACGTGGTGTAGTAGCTGATGAAATGAATAATAATACACTTAAGCTAAAGATCGATCAACTTCTTTCACATAAAAATCTTCCTAACTGTCACTCCACTGACAATTGGCATTCTCGTGGTAATGGTAAGGAGTTGTGACTAGTTGAAGGTGAAGCAAAGTTTGTTAATCTAGCAAATATAGAATGACTTATAGTTGTTTAGTTACATGATATGCCAGAACCTAAAGAATACAATTTTTATATTCAAGAAATCGTATACCGCTTCAATGGCAGATGGAAATATCATAATATAACAATGAGACATCAATTACCTTGTGAATATATTACACTCACATCTTTACTATTACAACAGTACCTGCTTGTCATGAAAATTTTTCTCGACATTTATATCGATGATTTTGGCACATATAGAAATATCTATCATTCATTAGAGGACATGTATTTGCAACTTGGGAATATGCCACAGTCTTTTTGAAAGCTACTCAAAAATTATTTTTTAATTGGTTTCATTCTATTTGAAGCAAATTTTGAAAATTTTATTAAACCTATTCTCCAAGATATAAAGTGACTAGAAAGTAGCTTAATTATGAAAACAATAAATGGTGATGCCTGGGTAATTAGTGGACTCGGATGTGTTACAGCTGACTTCCTTCAGGGAAATGACCTGGTAAGTATAAAATGTCATAGAACTACGCATGGTTACCAAATATGCAATGTTTCGATCGATCAGCTTACTAGCTTGAATTACAACTATGTAAAGAATGCATGTTTCAACCAACAGACAGAAGACCATCTTGTAAAAATTGGAAATCAACATTCAAAAATGGACAAAAAACAGCTAGCTACCAAATATGGTATAATAAAACTAGATTCTTTCAATATGCTCAGGTGAAATTGACACCTCCAAACTCTAAAGACACATATCATTCTATGTTCAGAAAAGCACGTATTCTTCTAGAAGCAATATTTAACATTTTTAGTATGGGGGCGAGAACGAATTTTTGGTACATTGAAAAAGTATTAAAAAACTGCCTATTGGAGTAGAATGGCTAATCTATTATAACATCGTTAAAGTTTCATGTTCTCCGATGTATTGAGGCTTGCAATACTAATGCCATTTATACTTTGACATTTTTTAAAATCTAATCATATAAAGGTGAAGGCTTTGAATAATTGGCTTGAAAATTTCAAAACAAGACAAAATTTTGTAACGAAGTTATGTACTTGTTAGACTATTGAAGCTAAGATACTAAAACTCGCATTTTTGATTATTATGACAGAAAATATTTATCAAGAATTGCAAAAATCGCTCAAAGAGGAACATGAGTTGCTTATTCAAGTAAGTTAACNATATATTTCTTATTAATATAATAAAGGTGATAATTTCTATAGACCAGGGATGATGATTTCCTGTGTTTCACATAATTTCACAGAATTTCACAGGAAATCACAGAATAGGGCTATAAAAAATGATGATAATTTTCAAAATTTTGGCCTGATTTAGGATTTGCAATCATTATAATGCTGGCTGATATTAAGTTTGGCCAGAATTTGCAAATTATAATGTTGGCTAACCTTGTATAATTCTGGCCAAATCACAGAATTTCACAGAATTAACTTTTATCACATACAGAATTTATACTTAATCACTGCAGAAAATCATCGTCCCTGCTATAGACCTTATTATTTATTATTAGCTATTTTCAAATAACTTCACAAACTTGTCCAATTTGCACGTAAACGTACATCTTTTACAANATGCTCGTAATTTTGCAACATCTGTGAATACTGCAGTTAGTGTTAAAGAAATGGTTCACCATATATTTAAGAAAATGGTTCCACATATGAACTGTAAAGTGATTGAACTTAATCTTACCTGACGATATAATACAGTATAGGCGCTACAGCATCTCATTAACGGTTGGACAGACTTTCGCTTTAACGCAAAAACTAATGCGTTAAATAATCTTAATATGGATCTAAAGCTTTACACAATACTATCAGGCTGGTATGTTACAGAAAGTCCTAATACTACGTTTACGAATATTCAGAATGATGAAGGCGAAAGTGATGGTAAATATATTCAGTTATTAATAGCAAAATTATTTATTTACTAATTCTTAATTATTTTTTATAGACATTATATTCACGGTATGCCACNTTGAAAACTTTATTGATATTTCGCTTAATAATCAATGGAATGCCAAAAAAGTTAGGAGTAAAAATCCATCAAAGAAGTTAGATGAAAATTATCCATACTTTCGAGATATTTACAGAGCATATGCTGATTATTTAAATTCAAGAGCTGCAATATTGAACAATAGTTTAACATTTTATAATTCCATTACATACATTATTTTCAAAAGTAACCAAGAACCTGTATGATTAAAACTTCAGGTTGGCGATATTGTGNAAATAAATGAAGAATCTGAAGGTATTGCATATGCTAAGATCGAGTCAATTATTCAGCATAAAGCAAACAATGGTCAATATTACGCATTTTTTTTATTTAATTAGTTTTAGGCAATAAACTATATCGATTCTGTATCAAGATGCTCATTTTATAATATTCAGACATCTGAAGAATTGTGTTGGTTTCAAATCTTTCCAATTAATTTTGTAGATCATATGCCTNATGTTCACTTTATCCANGATTGTAAAAGTACATGTAANACNNAANANNATNAAACTAATCGAAGTTACATTCTAAACGAATTTTATTATAATGCAATTTAGATGGTGTNTTGTTATTTTATTTATGATTATATTGCTAACATTGTATTATATATTACTAACACTAAAAATATTACACTTGTTTATTCTATCAAAATCGAAAAGTCGAACCTTTCATTCAATAAAAACATTTATATTGAGCAACTATATAATAATGGGTGATAATCATTTTATCATACGTTGCTTTCATTAATTGCAGAAATTCTTATTCTTTATTAGTGATACTAACTTCAATCATGTACTTGAATTTTAAAATATAATTATTATTTTAACAATATTGTTATATTTTCAAAATATGTTCAATATATAGTTACTATATTGTCATTATTATATTTTTAAAATATGTTTGTTATATAGTTATTATATCACTTATTATTATTTTATTATATTTTCAACATATTCTTAACATATGATTATTATATTATATTAAAATTTTTAAATCATATTTTTAACATATTTTCAACATGTGATTACTATATTTCTAAATTATATTATTAACATATGTTCGATATATAATTGATATATAAAATTAATATTCATAAATATATTAACAATATTTTTGATATATGATTGCCATATAATATTAAAATTCTATGTCATATGTTTATCATATTGTAAGTATATAGTTACAACAAAGATAACATAAATGCAAATATCATANGTTTGACATATGTCAAAAATATTGTTAATATATTTATAAATATTAAAGATTTCTGTAAAGTAAATATAGCTTTAAGATATAAAGCTCTTTATTTCTATAGGTACTAGGAATATTAAAACAAAAAAGACATTTTAACTTCATCTATTATTATTAAAGCTCTTAAAAAAATCTATAATGATCTTAAGAATCCTCTTATATGGCTGGAATTATTAATCTCTAATAAGGATTCTGAGTTTAAAGGTAATTGTGAGAAAATATTAAAAGCACATGATACAAAATTCCAAAAGGCTAAATCTAAGTATTCTGTTGGTATTGTTAAGAGATATAATTGAACTTTAGCTAAGAAATTATTTAAATCTCTAAGATGTATGTGAATTATTAACTTTATACTTATTTGAAATATTAAAAGTCTATGTGAAAAATCTTCCTATTATTGTTAATAATGAAAATAATTCTGTAATCCACTTGCTTAATATTATTTTGACTAAAACGATAAAAAAGAAAAAGGTTTTTGTTAAGTCTTCTAAATCTCAAAATAGATTTATAAGATATAATAAAAAAATATTATTTTATGATGATTTTATTTTATACTAAGTAAGTATGAGGAAGGTAAAAGATGTGCAACTGATAATAATTAGTCTTTTTTAAAGATTTATTAAATTTGTGAATCTCTAGTACAAAAAAATCAGCCTATCTTATATTGGCTAGTAAATAAGAAAGGCAATAATTCTGAAAGATTTTTTGTGAAGGAAGAACTTCAAATTATTCCTTATGATGTTGAGTATCTACTTTAGTGGATACTTATAAGTTAAGAAAATTATCAGCTTTATCATCTACTTATTCTTCTGTAAAGAAATAATCTTTTACTAACTCATAATATAATCTATTTAGCTTTATAATAGTGTCTAAAATCTTTAGTTTTTTTTTATAGCAGATCTTATAATCATCTAAGATTTGCTAGTATTTGGTCTTATTAGGTAAAATTGATTGTAATAACTTATGGACAAATTTTTCTGAATCTTCAGTTTGATGTAAATTATTTACCCATTACTTGTAACATAGCATGAATTTACTATTTTTTAACTATATTAATTAAAACCTTTTTGATTTTCTAATTAATAAGCTTACTTGATGAAGTTTGGGTATCTTGATTTTGGTTACTTATTGTATATATTTTTATATTATGTAAATATTTGTCTAATTAAAATTATTTATCTTTTAGTAAAAATAAAAGCTAATTATACTTGTAATTACCTTCACAATTTAGGAAATATGTGTGATAAAGTATGCACTTATTTAGAAGGATACAGGTTACATTATAAAACCAAAAAACATTACCCTTACTCAGAATGTGATAAACCTACAGAGTTAGTTAGTGGTCATTGTCATAGTCATATTAGAGATTATTATATAATTCAGTATATTAATAGGCTTTAAGATAAAATCCAATTGTTCAATAAAGCAAAATAGTAAAACTTTAAAATTAGATTTTTTTTTACTGTAACTTATAAGTTTAACTTTGAGTCTAACCCATAAATCTAACCTTAAGTTTAATCTCTAAGATTAGAGTTAAAAGATATACATACTCATATTTTTGTTTCAGAAAATAAGCTTCTGGAGTAATATAAAGGATATAATTGAGATTAGACTTTGAAAGGTTCTAAAGTGATTTGAAAGTTATATAACATCTAATCCTTGAGTTTAGACTTTAAAAGACTTCTGAAGTAGTTTGAAAATTATATAGTCTCACTCTTACAATTGCTCCTAATAGGAACAAAAGAAGTTTATGTAGTCTTAACTTCTACAATAACTTCTAAAGAATGAATGAGGGTTGTTCCAGAACCTCTACTTTTGCTCTACTAGAAATATTTTTTATTTGAATATTTTTTTTAATAAATGTGTTTTTTATTTTTAAAAATTTTACAAAAAAATTTTAATATTTTGGAAACACTTTTACTAAACTAAGTAAAATTGTTTAGAAGATATGATTAAATAAACCATCCTTAAAGATTAAGTAAAGTTGTTTAATAGATATGAAACTATTCATATATTAATTTTCATTAAGCTAACTTAAATATTTATGCTATATTCATTTTTATTGTATTTTTTTGTAGCATAATTTAAGCACTTTGGTCAAATAAAACTAGCTTTTATTAAATAAACAAAATTGTTTAATGGATATGAAAATATTTAGTTTTAATAAAATTATTATGTTTTTTTATTTTATAGTATAATTTCTAATCTAAACTATTCTTTATTAAATAAGTGAAGTTGTTTAAAGATATAGAAATACTTAGATATACAGTATTAAGTAACATGAATATTTTAATATTTTATGTGGATGAATAAAAATATTTTTATTTTTAATGAAAATTTTTGTATTTATATATAAATCATTTTGTTCCAATTTGAAATGTAAATATTAAATGAGTGTTAAAAATATTGGAAGTTCTTTGCCTTTATTTTTTATCATGTGATTACTCTAAGATAAAAAGTTACATAAAATCTGTGGCTGCTGTATCACGTAACTGCTATTTTTTTGGTAAGACGAAAAGTTGTAGAGTAGGGTCGAGATGTTGAGTAGAGTATATCATTAAAATTGAAGTTGAGTATAGCATATAAAAATTTTTATACTCAATATACTCAATTGTAAAATTTATTAAAAAGAGAATACATAAATGTGTAACTGAAAACCAATCAGCATTTTGGATTAATAAAAATTTTTTTGCGCTATATATTTATTAGAAACCAATTGCATTTAGCTACATGATATAAATCAACATGTATATATTATTTACAGCAAAGTAATTTTTTATGAAATTAGGAAATTTAAGACATAAATATAATATAATTTCATTTTCTAATCTCTATTTAATTGCTTCTCGTTCTCTTAAAGCAAGTTCATGCTCCTTTAAAACCAAATCTTTCTCCCGATATTCAAGTTCATTAAAATTTAAAATATTTTCCTTATCATTCCTATTATTACCATTACAATCATCCTCAGAATCAGAATGAATTGTGATGATTCTTGTGGATTTCTTTTTACTAGAACTTGGAGTATTTGATTTTTTAGCTTGTGCATTAGCTAATAATACTGTATATAAACAAATTAAAAATAAGTTTAAAGAAAGATTGTTCAATGCGAAATACAGTAAAAAGTATCTATACACAAAGCTTTAGAAACCAAGTATTCAATGTGAGTTTTGATATATGGCATTTTAACATGAAAATTTTTTTTTTACTTTAGTTATATTACGATCGATTATCAGGTCATTAGATGGTTTTATAATACATATATACTCAATAGTAGTAGATCATTTCACATGACCATACAAAACTCAATATGTTCAACCCTACTCTACAACTTTTCGTATCACCTATTTTTTAATAATAATATTAATATTCTATAAACATTTATTTTGTCACGTGATTCTACCCCTTTAAGAGTTGATTTAAGGCGATCACTAACTGCTTTATTATGAGTATTATGAGCACTCTTTTTGGATTTTTTTTTTTTTTTTTGGCATTATTTATTTCAATACGTATAACTTCCAATACAAGACGAGAGGACGGCTGGCAAGAAATTGAAACTCTTCAATATCCTTGTTCCTAAATAAGATTTTGCGTCTTCAATTATAAATGTTTGAAATTTATCTAGATAATCAGGGTTAACCAATGTCACTATAAATACCCCTTCCTTGCTCAAGAGAAAATGACGTTCCAGCACTTGATTTCGAACATCTATTTCGAGGATGGTGTAAAATGATTTTTGGCTAGTCGTTCAAAGTCATATAGTTCATAAGTCATAAAGTCATGTAGATCAGTAATTTGAAACTTTTGAGAACAAAACAAAAAAAAATGATATTAAAATTTCGTGTATTGATTTATTTTTCATTGTTAAAAAGAAAAAAAGAAATTTATTAGTAAGTATGTCACAAACTTTTATTAATTATTGTACACCTCCTTATAATAAATATTTTTTTACATAAATTTAAATTAAATTTGGAATATTGTATAAATAATGACAATAATAGTAGTATATTTATTTAATTGATCGAACGAAATAACTGTAATATAAAGTTTTTTTTTTATGATTTTACTAGCAGGTAAATCCTGAAAATCTTTTTTATTAATCATTTGCTTTTTGCTTACTCCAAAGTTTATATGAAGGCATACATTTGTTATTGCATTTAAAAATTTTATTTATATTAAAATTTAGGAATTTGGTATTTAACTAATAATATTATGATTATGTTGCAAAACCAAACATTTCTTTCGTGATTTGAGTTAAACTTTTATAAGAAATTGATATGTTTATAAAATTCGCTTAAATAATATGATTTTTACAATTTTAAATAATACGCCGCTTGGTTTTATTTTTTATTTCATACTCCCGTGTTGTTAATTGTGTTTGAGAGACTACGTCGTGATATGAAAGAGAAGGAGTTCGTATATTATTGTTATCCAAATTCCTTTTATTCTTGTTGATTTAATGATGTCGCAATAGACTCCTCAATAATTTGCATTTCTTGTTGCTGTTCATAATCGGCCTCTTCTAACACGATTTAGTGTGAAATCCCTAGATAAATGGCTATAATTTACAAATAAATGTTGTTAGTGTAAATTATAATAAACATTAATGATCAACCATACTTACATTTTCCAACTTGAATTCTTTTAAGCCAATTTCACCATTAGACACTGCTGCAAGAATTCGCAAAGTATCAGGTGATATATCATTCAACTTATCAACAGTAACGAATTCTGTGGATCTTTGTTGGCGTTTACCCTTTTGAAAACAATCGATCACCGATCTGTTTGGAGGTGTTATTCCATTATCTGGTTTTTGCTCTGAAATCTGGTCGAGCGTAACTTTTGGGGAAAAAGGTATACGAACGTGTGTAGTAGTCGCATTCTTGGTCATAAATATCGGAGATTTACCTTCTTTGACACTCATAACTTCTGGTGAGGAAATCATCATTTCTTCGTCATCAGACAATATCATGATATGTCTGTCAGGAGTCGATTCAGCTGACGTCATTAAAAAGTCATCGTTTTCATTTGGTGTAAAACTGAAATTTTCAGAAAAAGCTGAAGAAACCATCGTATATTCGGTCTCGAGAGGAGAACGAATAGTATCAGGAGGACAAACGGTTTTAATTCCCATTCGTTGGAAATAGTTAGTGATAAAAGGCTTTTTAGCATTTTTAAGTGGACTCGAATCAGAACTTTGGTCTGAACCAGGAGAACCAGTTGGTGTTATGTACTTTTTATCCAATTGAGGTGGTGTATCTTCTTTACACTTCTCTAAGAGAGATGATGTTTTGTTACGACGGAATCCTACAAAAGACTGAACCGGGATGTTTTCCTGCAATTGCATAACGATGAATTAAATATCGTAGAAGTTTTTAAATATGTTGTGCATAATTTCTTACCATATTAGTTCGATATGGTTGCCAATCTTCTCGATGATTTTTATTACCAGAACTCAGCTTTTTTGTTTTTGATTTTTTACCTTTGAACGACTTTCCTGTCTTGCGGAATCTAGTTGAGTTCTTTGAGTCTAATGTTGTATTATAATTAGTTAAAATACGTAAATAATGATATCATTACATGTGACAACTCTCACCCAAGGTGTCCAAGCTTCGCCAAATATCTTTTAAGGATTTTAGTTCCTCCTTGGGGGTTTCTTCCTTTTTCGGTGTAACAACAATATTAGTAATAAAAGGTCTTCTAGTTCCTGCAGCTCTCGCAGCGCCTAAAAATTATTCAAAGATAATTATATTCATATATTGAATTTCGAAATGACTCCTATATTACTTAAAGTTATAACTTTACCTTGGGCTCTAGCTTTTCTTAAAAGATCATCGATTTTTTGTTGATAATTCTCCATTATTTATTTAAGGTCAAACAGCAATAATATCAAAAAAAATTGCTAAAAAGTTCCTTTAAAATGCTGTAAAGGTGGAAAAAGTAGGCACGTATTACGTCAAATTTTAGAAGATTTTATTTGTTATTGTTACACTATCAGTTTTGTCAGGGTTGTTCATGTGATAACCAACTAGATCAGAAGTATGACGAAAATATTCGTGAAAGTCACTCACACTACAAATGATGCACGTGATTTTTGTACTCATCACGATAAACAGCTCCATATTGAAAAAAAAGTACGAAACTTCCCAGATATTTGTCTACTTGCTCTGGTCGCTTCATACACTTCACGCACGCACGCACTTCAACCACTTTTTAACAACATATTTAATATATATCTTTAATTATCAATTGTATAGGTGGCGTAGGTTGTAACATGATAAACATTACCAAGGATTAAATAGAAATCTTGTCGCTGAAGGTATTGTACCAGTATAGTTTTTTACATAATGTATCCGATGCGATATATAATTTTTATTTTAAAATAGTTTTGATTAAGGGAACAAGGAAACAAAGTTATATAAACCTGCTATTAAAGATCCAGTTGCGCATATTGCGGTAGATGTATGTATACCAACTATATTATTTAAACAATCTTCATTTATATCAGATATTTATAATATCCCAACTAATTCTTTTGGAAATTTAATCAAATTCGATGCTTTATAAATCACTAATGACCAACTTAAGATATTAGAGGCTAAAACCCCAATTTTGCTAACTTTATATTCAAATTTTTAATATCTTGCTTTGTATTTTTAAAAGAATTTATTTATAGCATCCAGTGCTCAAGCGATAAAGATGAAAAATATGGTAATCGCGGCAATATTCTGTGTACAGATATGATCTCAGCTCGTTGTTATATCACCTCACAAATCATGGATATGCAGTTAACGCAAAACATTACCGGAAGATTGTATGCAAATGATGGATCTAATGAAGAAATATACTTACAATATCTGCACAATCTCATCCTGGGCCAAGAGATACAAAATATTTATGTTGGAGAATCTGATTTTAACGAGAAAAACTGGTCTATTAAAATATCCGATGGTACTGAAGAAGGAAGTTGATGAATTTGATTATTATGAAAGTCAGGAAAAATATTAACATTTTAATTTACAGTATTTTTTTTTTAAAAAAAACGAATATTTAACTAAGAGCATAGAATTTGATGTTAGAAGTTCTACATTTTTTTTAATTAATGAAGGCTTGGATGATATCCAAAAACTTCTTTATACAAATCCGCAGAGGATATTAAATATACCAGAGCAATCTGATACTTATGTTTGAAGTTGAATTGATCGTAAAGTTGTAATTGCAAAGAAAGAAGAAAATTGGCTTCTATAACCACAATTTGATAAAATCACCACCGCCAACATGGTATAGTGCAGTAAGTCGTTGGGATACTATTATTTGTCATTCACCATTTTTCCGGGTTATCAAATGATTTTTACACGAAATAATCTTCATTTATTATTTTAGTGTACTGTACATGAAAAATGCGTACACTAGTTGAACGTTATAGTTCGATTAATTTATTACAAGGACGAAAGTTATAAAAATTAATACTGTATTGCAAAAGCGAAATTCTGAAAGAACTTCAATGAGTTGATTTAATTAGCTTATACGAATTAATAACATCGTAATGAAATTGTTACATATATTGATAATAAATGTAAAATCGGTATACATAATATGCAATGTACACTCCAGGAATTAATACTCCGATATTGATTTGTATGATGATGATAGTGGTTTAACAATTAATGGAGAACTTCCATAATATAAATCAGACAGAATTCTTAAATTCGATAATAGGAGAACCTGAAATTCTCCATAGATGTTAAATTCTCAAAGTAGTAAGTAATTGGAAATATTTTATATGAACTATTTGTTTTATGATTACAATTAACTTATTTTCATTAGATAGAAATTAAAGGTGGTATTACTATCCAATCAAAAGCTCAAAAGAAAAAAAATGAGAGGTGGCATCGTTGGATATTGAGTTGAGTTGGTTGTGAATCTTGAAGTTGAAATTTTGAATACACACACTAATTCGACATTTTTACGTCCTTCATGGTATTCTTTTCCATAAGTCTAGTTCAGAACTAAAGTGTATGTCCAATTCATTAAAAAAAAAATTATTATAGTTGAAGTTCACTATAAATTACGTTCTTTAATAACGATTCTTATAGTTGAAAATCCATTTAACCGTGCATCTTTTTTTGTTCTTCGAAGATTGTGATTTTGAAGGGGTTTTGTATTATTCAGATCAACCCAAAAGAATAATCATATTTAGTATGAGCACGAGTATCAATTCCATATAAAGAACATCATTTTTTCTAAGCCAATCATATAGAGAAACTAGGAATAATAAATAATAAATAATACTTGCTTTAATCATTTTATACGAATTTTTATTCAAAAAAATAGTATTATCTGATGTGGACGAAGAAGACGACGAACAATTATTTATAAAATAGAAGAAAATTTTTTTTTAAAAAAAAGATAGATCAAAGATTAGTGACGGCACATCTGAAACATATTTTGGTAAAATCAACTATTACTAATTCAAAATTTACCTAAATTATTAATAAAAAAATTTTTATTAGTTATCATAGTTACTGAGTTTAAATTTTTTTAAACAAATAATACTCCTATACTAAATATACTAAATATACTAAATAAAGAATACTTCCTATTAAAAAAAAAGATCTATTCTATTTATATATATATAAAAATAAATTATTAAACCAAATATATTAATTTATATCCTGAAGTAATTTATTAACATCATCATCTTCAAGTATATTTGTATCGTCTATAATAATAAAGATAAAAATATTAGATAATTCTTAAAATTAGTTAAATTCCTTTATAACAATAATTACCTTGTATATCAATTGATAAAACATTTCTATTGTCATGACCTATATACAATTCGACGAAACAAAGTTAGATCTTACAATACAACAATACAACATAAATTATGTAAAAAATATTTCTTTTTTTTTTTACCATTTTCATCAATACTAAATTCATTTAAGAGTCTATCAACTTCTTGCATAAGTCCGTCATCTTCTTCATCAGAACCAAATGAAATAGGCGAATCATTTCTTTGTATTTTTAATAAAGATTTTTGTGATTCAACTGAAATAAAAGAATCTTGTGAATTATTTCTTGGTATTAATGATGAATTATTACTGTTATTAATTTCTGTTTTATTATTTGAACTCATTGATGAAGCTGATTGAACAGATGAAGTCGTACTATGTCTTTTTGAATTTAAAGAATTATTTTGATCTGTGTGTGATTTTGACTTTGCATTATTAATTTTTTTACCAAATTTTTCTGCTAATCTCATACCATCTGACATTAATGCATTAAATATTTCTCTTCCAAGTCCTTTAGATCTTTCTTCTGTTGGTTCAATAAATTGGAATGTCACTGCAAATCCTGAATCGAAAAATTCTTCAAGATAACCATCTGCTAATATTACCATACGAAATGATGGTAATGACATTCTCATTTTATGTTCATCATTTTCTGTCAATGTATTATCTACTTCATTTTTTTCGGATAATTTTGAATCTGTTGTACCATTAATTTCTCCAACAGAATCTGTATATTCAAAAGCATTTTTTATAAAATTTGATACAGAACCTAAATGACCATCATCCTGCCGATTTCTGAAAATAAATAGAAAACTCTCCGACATTTGTAATATCTCTTCCTTGAAAAGATAACCATCTTTATCACTATCATGTAAATTAAAAAACAGTTCTATTCGTGACATAAGATCTCCAAAAATAATATTCCCAAGTCCAAACACAACATCTTGAAGTGTAAGTCCACCAGATTGACTTCGATCAAAATGAATAAACAACTTATGAATCAATTCATATCCCACTAGTCTTCTCCCCTGATTATCTCTTGGTGATCCATTTTCCTTTGTAAGATTTTCATCATCTAGTTTGGCCCAACTGGTAATACTTCCTAAAAATCGGTAAAATGTGTTCAAATCCATTCGAGAATCATTTCGTATACTTTTTTGTTTACCATAAAACTGTGCGTTATAAAATTTATCATAAATGATGGAAATTTCATTTTTTGAAAATTTTGAAGTATCTTTCAAATTCCTTATTTGTCCTCGCTTCGTAAAACTTTCAATATTATGAACCACTTTAAGCTGATGCGTCTTACGAAGTTCTATTACACTTTCAGTTGTGATATTTGAAAATTCTTTGAAAGCAACAACCATCAATTCATTAAATTTAGTAATTTCTCGGATTTTTTGATTCTTATTATTCGGATGAGCTGGTTGGTCTAATGTACTAAAGTATCTTTTTAATACATGTATGAATTGCCCATCATCAGTAATTGTTAAAAGCTCGTCTCCGTTTATTTTGAGGATAGCTGAAAAAATCAAAAAATTTTAAAGATTAGTTAGTATATATATGATTAAAATAAAACAATATTTTGAAATATTTAAGGTTTTCTTACCCAATCTACGAGTAAAAAAAAATAATATTAAAATTTGCAATTATTTAGTATTAAAAATTAAATATCAAATTTATGAAAATTCTACTAACCCAATTTGGAATAATACCCGAGGGCCTTCCATAAAAAAACAATCAAGCACTCGAAAAGCAAAAATAAGGGGCATGGAATTAATATATAAGCTTAGAAACCATGGAAGACAAGCGACAGATAACTGTACATCAACATTTTGGAAATGCTCATAAAGTATAGGCATTTTATTTTGAACATAATGTTCAAATATTATTTGATCCAAAATAGCTCCATACATTGAAGTGCTATAAAAAAAATTAAATTAATAAAAAAATTTCTTTTTTTAAAAAAAAAAAAGGTTATAAAATTTCCAACCTATAATATCCTGGTATCAATCTGTCACATAATACACTTAAGGTCCAAAATGCTTGCTCTTCACTCATGTAACTGAAGAAAAAAAATGATATTTTTTTTAGACGTTTAATTAAAGAAAATTTTTTTTAGTAAATAATAACTTACATTAAGATAGCAGAAGCAACAATATTCATGGCTTGACAATAACCTAATTCAGGATCTTTCCAAGAATAAGCTGTTAATACTCTTCTCAAAGTATTTATCCCTTCTTTGGTTTGATAAGCAGCGTATTCGGGAAGAGATCTAATTTCTCAAATAGAAGAACTTAGTTCAGTGTTAACTTAAATTTAATAAATAATGTATTTTTAAAAGATTTACCTATTTAAGTCCTTTTCAATCTCTTCGGTTGAAAGAGAAATTTTACCAGCATTATCCTTTTGTAATTTCTCATACATTCCATCATTTACAAATCGCAAGAAAATTGCTCCAGAACAAATTTCCCAAATTTCTCCACGTAATTTGTTCGGTAATCCAACACGAACAAGTTTAGAAAAATAAGGAAATTTTATCAGAGTCAAATTCCTGCCATTTGCTAAGCATTATAAATACAAATATAAATATTTATTTATCAACACCTCATAAATAATTAGCTAAACATAATATAGGTAGCATACTCTGTAAGTATTCAATCCATAATTTTGTTTTGTATCTATCTCTTAATCTAAATAAAAATATAACGTGTTAATAATAAAATAAAATAATCTTTAAAAAGTGCATTTTTACATACTTTTTGATATCACCAGGAAACCCAAATATTAATCCTAATCCACCAATTGAAATATCTTTTTTCGGATCTACAAGTAAAGCTTCCGAAAAACATGTACTCAAAAAAGATCTTAAGTTCTTCATATGACGTACCTGATTCTTAAGATTATCTCGAATTGTATTACAAAATTTTTCGCATACAGTCTTATGGCCATTGATTTGTAAAGTTAATTTCATTTGGTGCCAATTCAATATTGAAAGTGCAAAATTATGCGTTCTGCTATTAATTCTTTCGACTCTTCTCACAGTATACAATGGCAATATAAAACTACAACTTTTTGCATCATCAGCTACAAAGGTAAGATAACCTTCAGAAAGTTGAAGTTTTCCATTTAGGAATTCTTTCATATCTGGAGTTGAAAATTCACAAGAACATTCTTCCATAAGATGTTCTGTTGTTGGTAGATTAAAAAACGTTTGAAACTCTCTATCCCTTTTCTGTTCCTCAAGACCTTTCCTTAATGGCGGTACCATTGGGGAAAGTGGTAAATCTGAATTATTAAATTTCAACTCAGGTTTCTCTATTTCGGGACTGGATTCAAAATTGGAATCAAATATAAATCTTCCAGGTGCTGGCTCTATTGCTGCATTTTTAAGTAATCTCTGCATAGATTGTGTAATTAACTGCATCAAAGTCTCATAAGTCTGCATTTAAAAATGAATTAATATAATGAATAATTAATAAAATAAAATAAAAACAAAATATAATTTATTTTACACTACCTCATCACGATGAAAAAGATTAGAGAAAAAATACTAAAATAGGTTTAAATATTTAGTAGTTATAAACAATAATAATAAATAACAAAATTAATTTGAATTACAACCTCTTGACCATCTTTTGTAATAACTTTGATGGAATCCGCAACCATTCCTCGTTTCGATCTTTCTTTTACCAAATCTTGAATATCTTTTAACTCTATAAATATTTTTGTTTCATGGCCCAACATAAATGCATAAAAACACAAATAATTTTCACTGATATACATCCAACCCTGACTAATACCACGATACGCAGCGGAATAAACTGTAATAATAGAATTTCGATTACAAATTTTGAATCAAATAAATTATCATAAAAAAGAATTTGTCTTACAATTAACCAGCCTTTCCGTAGGTGCAGTATCAAAAGTCTGTCGAAAAGCTCTAGATGCAGAACGAACACTTTCATCTTCGGAAACTTCATCGGTTCCCTTATCTACAAAACATATATCAATTAAAAATAATTGAAAATATCAACTTAAACAACTAATTAAATCCTACCATGACGAGTGACCAATGAATTTATTTTTGTTACTACGTAATTTTCCTTTTCGCCGGGATCGTCAAGTTTAGTTAATCCCAAGACTAAATTATCTGCACAATAATTATATTATATAAAATATTACAATTTAAGTATTTAATAAAACTAATAAATAGAATTAGCATACCTTCAACCCATTTCCAAGCATCGTTAATTCCTTTCTCAGTTTGAGAAACAGCAATTTGTAAAGAAGTACTTGTAGGTTCTGCTTTAAAAATAATTCGAAAAGGTGGTTGTTTTGTATCAAAACTAAAAGAATTTTGAAAAACATTTAGCAAATTAATGACAAAATGTTAAGGATTTGATTATAAAAAAAAACAAACGAAAAAAAATAATATGAACACATTGAATACATTACACATTTTGAATTGTACCAATAACGCCTCTATAAAAAGAATTTATATTTGAAGCTTTTGTCCTCTGTAAAATAAAATATTCAGAAGTTTTTATAACATCCCAAAAAGGATTAGCCAAATCACAAGGTGTAGGTAAAGTGAATACCCCACGAGGAGGATCAAAATGAGAATTCATATTAAAAAAAGTTATTACTTTTATATTAATTTTTTTAAGAGATTTTTGACATGAAGGGGACTAAGAAAGTAGTACATTTACAGGATTGACAGAAAATTTCATGGTTTATAAAGCGAGTGTTTCACTACATTGATTACACGCGCTGGGAATGGTAACACACATTATTACAATGTATCCCTTATAGGACCGGTTATAAAAAGTAATACAAAATTTTGAATTTGATTATAATTCAAGTAGAATTTACCAAAATAGGGGTGCGTCTAAAGCGGAGCAGAATCACGTGAT
>QKYT01000078.1:70046-105832 GCA_003550305.1 Glomus cerebriforme
ATAAATTAATAAATATAAAATTATATAATAAAAATCACATGATGAGGTGAGCGTTAAGATAATCCAATAAATAAATATATAAAATAAAATAAAAATTTTAGTATTTATAACCATTTTATCTTCTATCTCTACTTTTATTTCTATTTTTTAATCAATCTTAAAAATATAAATGTAATCTTTTTTTTCTTTTTCTTAAAAATCATGATTAATACTAATATTCATATTAGCAATGATCATTTATTATTTCTAATATTTAATTGCTTATATTTTTATTTATATAAATTTAAAATCTATTATAAAATAAAAAAAATTGCTATATAGCAAATTTAAAATAAATAATTATTTATTTATAACCAGAATTTATTACTTATTTTATTAAAATAAGCCTGATCAAAATTATTCAAGCTTGCAAGAAAAAATCTATTCTCATTACTTTTCAAAATCTAAAAGAGATTTTTATATTTTCATTTAAATGCATTTTACTTTATTTTGCACTATTGAAATATTATCACAAAACTGATAGTAATAAATACTTTATTTGATATAAAATTCTATATATTAGCATAATTTTTATATACCAATTTGTTAAATTACTAATGTAAAGTTGGAAGATTAGAGGTAAAGTATAAGGGTCATATATGCCAAGGGAAATTTGTTTACAATTTTCACCCTTACAAACTTTTGATTTTGCACAACAAGTTACATTTTTCTTTACAAGAATGTATACATAATTTATAGAATGTATTTATTATATGACACTTTTAAAATACAATAAATACGTTTAACTTGTCAAAAAAAAAAAATACTAATGTAAATTTCAGTATTTCAAATTAATTAAAGTGTAATGTGTATTTATTATTCATTAAAATTGGGATAGTAATGGAAAATTATAAAATACTATAGTTAATGCTACCATTTTTTTTGAAATTTTTTTTTTTTTGTTTTTACAATTTGAATTTGTACTATGAAAAAAATATTATTTATTTATATTTTTATTAAATATTAAGTTTATTAATAATATTACAATTAATCTCTTTTAAATAATAAAGACTAATTTATTATATTTAAT
This sequence comes from Glomus cerebriforme, assembly GCA_003550305.1. Classification (NCBI taxonomy): domain Eukaryota; kingdom Fungi; phylum Glomeromycota; class Glomeromycetes; order Glomerales; family Glomeraceae; genus Glomus; species Glomus cerebriforme. Next base: position 71,116 of record QKYT01000078.1, read on the forward strand.
ATATAAATATTTTATATTGTTAAAGTATTTGTAATTTAACTTATGTAATTCTTAAAAATTTTTTGATTTTAATATAATAAACTTAATTTAATGCAAATCTTAAAAATTTTTTAATTTTATATAATTCTTTATTATTGGTTAATTTATATAACTTTTAAAATATAATATTAACTGGTAGATATTTCTATTATAACTATATCTGTATAATTATATATTAACTGGATTTTATTTTATTTGTAAATTATTTACAAATAATATACTTTGCATAATAATAATTATATATTTTTTAAATAGTTAATAATAGTAAAATAACTCTTTTCTATAATTTTTTAACCATTTTTTTGAAAAAATAAAAATATAACTTTAAAGTTTTTCTGAATAATAAAAAGCTTTAAAAGTCTAAATAAAGATGCTACTGTCTTTATTTCATATATAATTTTATTAAAGTTAAGGTTGCTTGCCGAAACTAAGGGTTTTTGGCAAAATGACATATGTGAAACTGCCAAAACTAGTTTCACAAATCACCTGAAATGCTGAAACTGCCAAAACTGTTTCAGCGGTTTGACATAGTATATCATATGACATATATACAGTTTTGGCATTTTGATAATCATTTGATAATCATTTGATAAATAATTAAAAAAATTTTTTTATTAAAAATTTTTTTTTATATTTTTTTTCAGTTTTTTTAAACCGAAAAAAATTTTTTGTTTATTTTTTAGGTTTGCCGAACTTTGGACTTGGAATGTAAGTTGTAAGGAGTGAATTTTTTTAATATTAAAAAAATATTACACAGGTAGAATGCTATTCAATCGGGCATATACCTGTTTGATAACTATTAAAATAATTAATTAACATAATATATATATCAGATTAAACAAAAATTGGTGATCAATAAGGCACATACCTGATTAAATACAATATAAGCAATTGGATTGACCAATTTATAGTTATTTTATTAAGTGATCATTTAAACAAAATTAGCAACCTAATTTGTAATAATTTGTAAAATCATGATACAGCAAATATTATTTAATAAAATAAACCAATTACATATTATTATTAAATGATTACAAATGAAATTGTCTATTTATTGGTATTACTGCCATATAAGATTTACTATTATTTCTTTTTTTAACAATAAAATTAGCAGGAATAAACTGACTGTAAATATTATGAATCAGAATTATGCTATTATGGGATAATTCATGAAATTCATCAGGATTCTAAAGCTCAATATTAACACTACGGTCATTATTTCTTTCAATTTAGCAGTAAAATTAAGTTAGATGGTTAGCAACTGGTAAATACCACTTGATATAAGCAAGCCTATATGTATGTTCACCAGTTGGAAGTCGTAATGTATGTTTAAAATAATATTGAACTTGTCCTGAAAATAAATCTATTGAATTATTATCTTGAATAAATTTTGCCAAAATGTGAGAATTATTTGCGTATAGAGATATTAATTTTAACCCGAATATTTCTGTAGCAACATGAATTCTTTTACATTGATTAATTATCAGTTGAACGATTATATATCAATTTGATGAATCATTTTGCAAACCTTTTTCAATTAAATAATTCATTAAAATGAATTCAACTTCCAAATCATTATATGCTTCATTATAATAATTAATTAACTGTTCATATAAATTGTCAGGTAAATCNACTTTATAATTGATTGGAGTTAACAGTTCATCTGGGAATAATTCACTACCAGTGATTGTATCATCTAATTCATTACAAAACATTTTTCTAAAGTGAAACAGTTCTTTAGACTTAAAACCATTATATGCTACCAATGAACCTGTAGTTGGCTGAGATTCGATTAATTTAAGGCAGTTAATAAGTTTTTAGTTATCTGATTGAATGGAAATTAGGTTGTCTATTCTAAAATTCTGCATAATAATTCTCAATAACTCTGGTTCAATGCTACGTTAAGAATTGGAAAAAGAACCTAAAGAAACAAATCAGTACATGTAAAGCAATCTTAAACTAAATTGTATAATATGATTTACTAAATACATACCTAAGGGTCCATTCATTCTCTCGAAAGAATAACACCAAAATAAGTATAACAGACCATAGTTTTAGCAACATTTAGTAAGGTAAAGAGATAAATAGATGTTCAGTGTAATTAATTGTTGACCATAATTTTCTTCAATAAGTTGACCAACTTTGAGCAAATGTTTATGAGTTTCACTTAATGTCTGGTTATCTATAATATGACAAACCAGTAAAGTATAAGCTCTCATGAAATTGTTCAAAATTTTTTGATCTGAATCAGATAACAAATCTCACATTAAAGGTATTACGTATACTAAGATGAAATTTTTCCATTGATCAGCAGTGAATCTGAAGAATCCTTTGCCTGTAGCTATTTTATTTGGTATCTGACTAAGATTTACTGGAAGCTTGATGGCTTTTGCTCTATTTTCCATTAATTTAAGATCATTTTTAGAAATTTTATTACCATTAATCCATAATCTCATTACAATCCAGCGTGTAATACCTAAAAATAGGTTATGCAATTGCTCAAAATATTGTCATGATACTGGATGAAATTAAAAAAATTAAAAAAGGATGGCATATCTGATATATAAAAATTGATTTTTTACTGTTTAATAGCAATTTCTTGTAACATATTTTTTACATTTCTGAATGATCACAATAAAGAATGCTATAAATATGTACCAGATAAATTTACAGTTATAAAAAGTGATAAAACGATAAACTGAAGTTAGTGAACTGGTAATACGCAAAAAATAAATACAGGAGTTTTAAGGGTCACCTTTGGCCTATGCTATGATCTCGAATTTTGACTAAACTTACTCCCTTATAAATTATAATTTGGCACCACTTCCAAAATTTGTTCCACACTGGTATTACATTGTGTTTCGACTTTCGATACTAACCGCTTCTAAGATCAGATGTTAATTGAGATGTGTTAGCTACTCGATCGTTATTGGGCTGAACTGTTTGCTTCAGCAAACTGCGTACGTCAACAGCTGATACCTCTGGTATCGACCTTTTCCTTTGGAAAAGAACATCTCCATTAGAGCACGCGTTCTGTACATTAGTGATTGCTAAGGTCTCGTAAGTTTGGATAAGGAAGTATAACTTTGAGTCTTCGACTCCTCAAAATGTGTCTTAATTTTGCTACCTCGGCTTTAATCTCAGCGTTCTCAGAACTCTACTTTTCTCCAACTCGATTCTACTCTTAAAGTTCAGCTCTTAACTTCACATTCTCATCCATAATCTCATTATACTTGACTTTAACCTCAGTCAAGCTCAGCAATGCGTATTCTCAATAAATCAAAGTTCAGATGGCATTTACTTAATGTTTGTTAGCATACAAAACTTTTGGATGCTAGACAGACAAACTCCTTAATTTTTTGTATCCTTTTAGGAATAACGATTTCCAGTTTTTCATCATACCATACCTCAAGAAGGAAGATTCCATTATCATCTTTTTTACCGATCACGATTTACAATGTCCTCAAGTTTTTTGACATCTTTGTACCAGCTAGTGCTATGAAACCGATGCTGTGCCCCTTGCACTTCTAACGCGATTTGATATTTTTGGAAGAAGGCATCAAGCTCTAATCCATTCAAGAAAGGAGAGCGATATTCAATCATAGGTTCCTCACTAAAAATTTCCTTAGCTATCTTGTCTGAAATTTGCGTTTTTTCTTAGATTCTAATTTCTTAGTATATTCTTCTATAATTGGTTTTATTTTTGCATTCCTAGCCTCAAGCTTATGAATTGCAACCTCAATATGCTCAAACCAGTTTTAAGTTTTGCTATATCTGCCTCATTTTCAGCATATTCTTCTATGAGCAACTTTAATAACTCAGCATTCTCAACCTCAAGCTTGACATTCTCAGCATTAAGCTTGGTATACTCAGCTTCAAGCTTGGTTTATGTGACAAATGTGAAGACAAGCTTTATTGATACAGAGATAAAAAATAAATACAAGAGTTCGTAATACATGATTTTTTTTCTATGCTAATTTCTGCGGACTACTATAAAGTACTACATGATTATTTTTTCTTGATTATTTCTTCTACATGACATTTCTTATTTGTGGGTTCCTCACTAGCTTTTACCCTATCTTTTAATAAGCCTACTATAACCTCTAAAATCCTCTTCACATTCTTGGCAAGTTGGTAGGATTTTTGATGGCGTCTTCCATTAGTGAGATTTGATACTCGTACAGTAGATGCCTTCAGTGCTATATAGGATGAAATACCAGCTGAGAAAGGCTATTCAATAAATAAGATTAAGCTTCTTTTTTGAAAGGGCGTTTTCCCATATAACTGGACAAATGCATGGGAAAAATTTGACAGAACAAACCTTCCATCTAGAAAGGACTTCTATTTACTTCTTAATCAGCAAAATATTAGTAAAGAGGATTATGAACATGCTCAAAAGGTATGACAAATATTCAAGATGAAAAACTTTGGAGAATATCATGATCTTTATTTTGAGACAGATGTACTTTTACTTGCAGATGTTTTCATGAACTACACTATTATGTGCTTGAAAGATGATACTTAGATCCCTCTCATTATGTTTTAGTACCTGAAATGTTTAATGATTCTCTTTACAAAAGTAGTGGGTAGAACTCAAACTCATGACAAATATGGATGAATATCTAACGGTAGAAAATGGCATTCGTGGAGGTATGACAATGACAAGTCATCGATATGCCAAAGCAAATAATCCACAATGTCTTGACTATGAGTCCAGCAAGCCAAATTCCTGGATCATGTATGAGGATATGAATGCTTTATATTCAGGTGCAATGACCCAATACATGCCTACAGAAATTTTAGGTAAAGTAGTACCAGAGAAAATACCAGATATCCAACCAGATACAGAAATAGGCTATACACTAGAAGTTGATCTAGAAGCCCCAGTGCACTTGTATGATTTCTTTACAAATTATCCATTAGCATCCAAAAAGCAGATAGTTCCAGAAAACTGGCTTAGTCTATATAACAAAAGATTAATGAAAGACAAAGAAGTTGGAAATGGAAAATATGTGTCTGGAGAGAAGCTAGTCCAGATCCTCTTTACTAAGAAGAATTATGTAGTTCACTATCGAGCTCTTTAGACATATATAAAGTTTGGGATAAAGGTTACAAAAATTCATGGTGCTCTTAAATTTCGGCGATCTCCATGGATGAAAGACTATATTGAGGAAAATATTTGCAAGCGTAAAATTGCTAAAGCTAATGGGGACGAGTTTGGGGTTATGTATTATAAGCTAAAGAACAATGCAGTCTTTGGCAAACAAATGGAAAATGTTTATAAATATATAAGAGTAAAATTACTCCAAACAGAAAAGGATAAAAAAATCAGGCGCCTAGTAAGTTCACCATTGTATGTAGGCTTTAAAGTATTTGATAGGAGAATTACAGCAGTCCATATGTTAAAAAGTACAATAATTCTAAATAAACTAATCTATGTAGGGCAGGAAATTCTCGACATTAGCAAGGCTATGATATTCAACTTTTGGTACAGTTACATAAAGTCTTGCTATGAAGAAAAGGCCTGTCTACTATACAGATATAGACTCACTTATCATATGGATAAAAACTGAGGATATTTATAAAGATCAAGCAGAAAGACCAGATATTTTTGATCTTAACTATTCAGGAGACTTGTTTCTAATAAAGGATGAGACAAAAGGGAATCCAATAGGTGAATCAGTATACTTAAAGCCAAAAATGTATTCAGTTCTTTTAGCAGGTCATGATTCTAAAACTCCCAATGATCCTGATTCAGAAGACCCTAAAAAGAAGTATGGCATTCAGAAGGCAAAGGGTGTTAAGAAATGCATGGTTAAGAGGAAACTTTAATATGATAAGTTCCTAGAATGTCTTAGAAACAAGAGACTAATCCAGCATGATATGTATGGTCTCTAAAGTTATGATCATCAAATATATCTGGAGAGGGTAAATAAGATAGGGTTGAATCCATATGATAACAATCGCTGGATTTTACTTGATGAAATTCAAACTCTCCCATATGGACATTAGCGAATTGGATTATACAAATGCCTGGTAGTATCTGGAATATCTCCTGAGGAAGCAGAAGAAAGGGCTATAAAAGTTAGACTTTGAGTCAAGGAATAGATGCTTTATAACAAATATTTTTTCCGAAGGTAAAAATTATCAAAGAATATAATTTTATTAATTAAAGTTTTTCTATCGTTATAGTAGAAATAATACAAAATGGTTGATCATAAGGATATAGAACTTGTGCAAGTCAAAGTCATAAAAATAGCATTGCAAAAGGGCAAAAAATATGATAATCTTGTGAAAAACTATGGAAACTATCTAAAGAAATTGTGAGCTGAAAAGAATCTGAATGACTATATTAAGGCAGTCGCAGTCAAGATATTTTCTAACAAAGAGACATACACTCTAAGGCTAAAAAATTATCGCAAAAGATATGCAGATAATGATCTATGTACCAGCCTAGAGGAATTATATAAACTTTATTATCAAATAGCTAAGGAGAAGAATTGTGAAAGATCAGATAATGAAATAGAGCAGATGCTCAAAGCAATGGCAATCTAGTCGTCTAATGAATGGCGTATATATGTAAGCAGGAAGGCAAGTTATAGCATTAACATAATATTATAGTTATTGTTTAGATACAATAAATATTCAGTTATTTTTTTCAGAAATAGAAAAATGACTTCTAAAAAATATTATACATATTCAGAAAAAGAAAAGATATGTGCTATTCAAAAGATCAAAGACTCTATTATAGCATTAGAGCGTGATGTAACAAAGATACATCAAAATCTTAAAAGCATTGGCCAAGAAAAATATTATCTATATGATGTTATGATAGGTTCCTTTGAGACCACATCATTCTCTGAATTATCTGAGTCCAGTTTATCCAAAGTAATAATAAAAAAGATAGCTGTATCCAAAAAATATACTAATTGAATCAGATAAATTATTAAATATAGCTAAAAAATCTAAAAATAATGGACGCAAGACCATAGGTAAGTTTACTACTAACCCCACACAGTATTTGCCATTATGCAACCCAGCCAAGTATAATCACACATATGATAAGGCAACCAGCTTTATCACTGTCAAAAATATAAAACAAGACAGGGTTGTAGACGTGTTTGATTATCCCAAGCTATGTGAATATCTGGAGTCAGATGCTCATCATTAATATTATTTTTTTGATTAAAGATATAGGCTCATATAGTATTGCTCAGAATATTGTATTTCACATTTTTTTTTCATTTGAAAATGTAATGTATAATATGCACTATGTATGGCGCATTTACAAATTTTTATTATAGAATTATTAGGATATATTTTACATTTTTTAGCAATGAATAAGTCACTCTATTCCACTCTATTTATTAACCGATTTTGGTATAGATGTGCCATTCCTAGCTTATGGAAATATATCGAACTAAAGGGGAATGATCTGAGATATGGGTACTATTTTCTGAATGAATATACTTATAGTGAGAGAAATCGTACTCAATGGGAAATATTTGTAAAAATAATGTGTGAAAAGCATAAGCCAGCTCATATTTCGAATACAACCCATCTAGAAATTACTTATTACCATTCACTTTCAGATAAAAAAATAAAAAGTATTGCAGATACATTTCTAAATATAATTCATTTAGATTTCAAAAATAGTATAGGTTTTGGTGATAGATCACTATTTATAATAGCAGAATCATATCCTAATTTAAAATATCTCAATTTGTGAGATGCTTAAGCAATAACTGATAAAGGCTTATGTGCAATTGTACAATCATGTTGTAAATTAGAACATCTAAATATTTCTTACTGCAGAAATATTAGTAATAAATCTTTGTTTGAAATTACAAGAAATTGTCATGATTTGCAAGAGTTTCATTTTGCTGAAACATGTTGGGTTACAGATAAATCTATAAGTTGCTTCTTAAACTCATATCCAAATTTATGAAAACTTGATATTGTATTTAGTCGTGGTCCACTAATAACTATTTATCCAATTTAGACGTACCAAATAAGTGTGTCCTATGTCGCTAAACATTTGAGAAAGATGATGAACTTTTAATGCATATTATGCTTCAGTAATATAAAAATAATATTAAAATGTCATCTGCAAATTCTATTAAGGAATCCAGAGAGAAAGAAAAACTTGACTACTATGATGAAACAGTAGTCGCAGAAAAGCCTATTTATAAATCAAAATGGGAATATGATAAGAAGGAGTGTGATAATGTACTTTGTAATCCTGGTGAATATCCTGATCTGGATGATTAGTTATAATCTTTTTTATTATTTGTATTTACATCATGTAGCATCAATTTTTTGCAAATTCTAAGTATTGCTTTTGGCAAATATTTATTTTATTAACTGTTAAATAAAGCATCGATACATTGGGAATGAGATGAGTTTAGCATTTATTTTTTGCATATATTGCATATATTGAATATATAGAAATTAGTTATATAAAGTCGATTATATAGTTTTAGAGCTTCGCTAAATTCTGCTGAACATTATATGACAAAATTTTATCTCTGGAGAAATGATCATCAGTTCAGAAGAATTTGCTAGGCCACACCTGTGCGACAAAAAATAAGTGGATCAGTCAGGTCTTGTATGACATATTAATTTTCACATATATATTCAAAAGAAAATATTAACTAATGTTTTTTTCCCATACAATCATGAGAAAAATGTGAAAGAAGATCTACATGTAACACAGAACTAGCTAAAAGTAAATATTAATGTTAAAAGCATATATTATGAAGAGCTGAGGGACTCACAATTTTAAGATTGCCAGGTATAAAACCAACTATATGTCTTTCTAGTAGATCTCCATATGAAAGGTATGAGGATTCCATTTGCATGTGCTTTCATAGAACTCTTGGCATCATACGACAATGCTAATCATGCCTCATACCTCCTTAACTTTGGCTTAGTGCTCTTTTTCTTATAAGATATAAAGCATGTAAAGGTATGTGGAAGTTTAGCTAATTTTCTGCAAAAAACTTTCTTGTAAAATAATGCAAAATAAGGTATGCATATGCCAGAAGTTATGTTTATTTACTGTGAGCGAGAAATTCTCACAATGGGCTCTTGCATTTAGAAAATATGAAATATGGCCAATATCACTCTCAACTGTCTTATCATTCTGGTGAAAGATTTTAATAATGTCCAATGTAATGCAGTACACCAAATAATTATAATTAGTATAAGTCAACTGGTCAGTGATCTTATAGATCAATTAGAGGCAGATTGGAGTTAGAAGATATCCCTTTAAGCCTTTATCAAGTTTATCACAGAAGTATTCAAGAAATGAAAATGGATCCTGCGCTTCTGATTTCTGAATTTTTTGGTTAACAATCTCTGGCAGAATTCTTCCATATCACTATATATTTCTGTTAATAATTCATTGCCTCTGGCAACAGCGCTATAGTTGCAAATTTTATGGATTATAGGCCAATTTCTGGCAACATTTTTATTTTATAAATAAAGTATTATTTTACCAGAATATGAGAAACAGGTCACATGTAATGATGCAATAGCTGTGTGACATAAAAACATATATTAGCACTTGTTTTTTTCCCATCCCAGAAATAAATTATATTTCACTTCAGAACGTAACACTATTTTATATTTGAGCCAAATATCCCTATAAAAGCGTTATGTTAACTATCACTCTCAGTTGTTTGGTCATAAGTGAAAACCCTTATAAAAATGCTTTTAACATTAAAATTAACAAGACAGAGGCGATTAGTGAACTCAGGGATACTATCAAGGAAAAAAATACACAAGCTTTCGCTAACGTTGATGCCAAAGACATTAAGCTATGGAAGGTCGACGTTTTCTTTGAAGAAGAAAATGAAAAATTAACTGCCATCAACACAAAAATAAACATTAATATCAAGGACGAGCTTGGTGGTTGTGGAACTGCTTTCACTTTTGAAGATTAGTAAATACTTCACTTCTCAGCTAGCCAACGAGCACATACATATAATAGTACAGCATCCTGTTGAGATGAAAGAAGTTCACTGCACTGCAACGTATAGACATAAGAGTGCGAATTTTCAATAGACAGTAACCTGAAAAATGGTAACATTAAAAGGTTTTAAGAAGAAGCTTTGTGAATATTTCATATTTCCAGATGGGACAGAAAATAAGCATATTGTAATAGGTCATGTAGTAGGTGGTACCAGCTTGAAGAGAAAAATTTTGACAGGAAAAATGCGTAAAAAATTAGATTAGACAAGTTCGAGTTCCCAGAGTGCAAGTGACACAATTAAGATTGTGGCAGAATGTAAAGTTATTCAGTTTTTTGCTGATAAGAATTTATTAAGCATTATCTGGACTGTTAACTCCAAGATGGATCTGAAAATAGTTGTGAATACGTGTAAGTATTATCAAGTTATTTAGGATATTCACGTGCCAATTTTACCAAATGACTGATTAGTTAATTTATACATAGCTGTTTTATAGTGCAACAACCTTTCTCTTCATATACTTTTCTCAAGATGAAGGTTCTTTTCGGTTTGAAGGCTAATAGCTATGATCAATTATCATGTATTGAAATTGGAAGTTCAGCAACTCCAGAAAAGATCAGGAATAGTATGATTGAGGATTTTTTAAGAATGCACAAGGCATCCCCACCTATTACTAGCGTGAATGAGGCCACTTGCTGTGAATTTATTTCTGCGATTATATATGGTGTGGCATCTATCTTCGATGGTACTGTAAAAGTTTATATCCAGTATGAAGTCTCTGGAAGTCATGGAAAAGAACCCATAGATTGGGTGATCAAAATGGGGGATACAATTATTTCTGTATGTAACTGAAGCAAAATGAAAAGATATTAACCAAGGTATTGCTCAGCACTGTCCAAGCATATGCATCTTTGCAATGCAATTGCAAAAAATGTACTTATGATGATGCTGATTTGTATGAAGGTGCAATGTACTGCATTGTTTCAATAGTTTCTTTTATTTAATATCCAATTTCAGGTGTTGACTGGATAATAACAAAAGTTCAAAGTGGTATTAGAGATAGGAATGATAATGGTGATGGGAATCTGGTCGAAGTTTTTTTGTGTTTGCCTATGCCTACACATCTACCTATCAACTACCTATCATTATCCCGTGATGACTTAGTTAGATCTATCGAGAAATTATTTGGGCAAATTAAGTGGGTTTTTGATCAGCAAAAATCATCATTGATCGATGAAAAGCAGGTAAAAACAGAATAATAGGATAGACACATGTCTTGAGTTAATATTTCAGAAATAGTATAGATGTCATATATCACAGGCTACGTCCTGAACATTTGTATTTATTTTTTGCATGTATTAATAAAAAATTTTCTTGGCAAATTTTGGCGAACTCAGTTTACCCAAAATTACGTGTTTTTTATTTTAAATGCTTATATATCGAATGTATATAAGAAGGAGAATGTGAGTGATCATACTTTAGTGCCTTCAGCTAAATCATCAGAGGAAAAAGAGACAGATGCTTTCTTGAACAAGGTGAATAAAAAAATGATTAGTGGCAGGATTAGGCAAAGGAATAGAGAGAAAAAACTTTAGCGAAAAAATGAATAGGGTTTGATTCAAGAAATTAATTCATCCATAAAAGAAAAACACATCCTCTCAGCTGTGACTGAAATTTTAGTGAACCAAGTTCACCCAAATGCTTTAGCAGAGAGAAATGAAGAGTGAGCGGTTCACTCTGATATTATTAGTTTATATAAAACTACGTGCGATGCAGAAAAGAAAGCAATCGAAGCCAATAGAGAAGAAACTTTGCGTTGGTATTTCTATACTAGAGAATTCAAGAGAATGTATAAAGATTTTATGATCAGCAATAAAATTGGGGATAAGAAAGCGAAAGGTCAGATATATGATTTTATTATCAAACAACTTCCTGATACTAAATGCAAAACTTTATGTAGGCAAACACAAAAAGCTTTGAGAATTGACAATTTATTCAAAAAAATAGGAATGGACAAGTTTCAATACATAAAAACATATAGTGCGGATACTATTTCAAAATTTACTGATCCTCAGATTCAAATAATTATAGATCACTTCACTGAAAAATCCAATATGGAATTCATTGATAAAGCTGAATATAAAGAACAAAATAACGATCAGAATAATGTATTGGAGGTCTTGTTGTTAGCAAAGCTAACATTAACTGCATCTATCCTATTAGCCCATGTCTTTGCAAAGAGCCCTAATGGCAATTCTTCTGATGATTCCAAAGAAGCCAGCCCAAGCAATTTGCTTGAAGCTAAAAATGATTATTACAAAATGCTCTTGGAAGATTGCATGAAAGATTGTATGTATTTTGATTCTGCATTTCAGTCAGTGAAAAAAATGAATGAAGAGATGCTAGAAGATTCGGATGATTCGAATAATGATGGATATGGTGGATATAATATATATGGTGAGCATGATAAAGGTTGTTATTATCATAATGGAAGATATGAAAGGAAAGTTTCACCAATGATGAGTCCTATTATCTCTCCGGTAACCATCTAGGAGAATTATTGAGTGAATTACATACTCGTATAGACTGAATTATCATATAAGTTATTTCTTTTTTTTCAAAAAAGAGACTGTGGTATTCTAAACCCGATCACCTGAAATGCGCAGAAGATGTTCGGTAAAATTCTTGCTGAAAAGCATCAAAAAAATAATTATTTATCCGAAGCATAGCTGAGAACATCTTCGGTTAGACTCATTGTGATGCAATGTCCATCTGTCCGCACGCGTGATTGACCAATAATATGCATTGTTGTGATTTCATGTATTTTACAATATATATATTAAAACATGTGTAACTGTTACATTAGTTACAATTGCATAATATAATGACNNGTCAATTACGATATTTTATTTTATATTTTTTTTTATTTTTTTAATTTTAATTTTAATTTAATTTTTTTAATTTTTTATATATTTTTTTTTTAATTTCAATTTTATTTAAAAGAAAAAGAAGAACAAAAGGAAGAACAAAAGAACAAAACAGAAGAAGAAAAAAAAGAAAGAAAGGAAAAAAAAAGTTAGAAGAAATTAATGAAGGAAAAAACAAAAAGAAGAAAAACGAAAGGAAGAACAAAAAGAAGGATGAAAGAGAAGAACAAAAAGAAGGATGAAAGGGAAGAACAAAAAGAAGGATGAAAGAGAAGAACAAAAAGAAAGATGAAAGTGAAGAACAAAAAGAAGAATGAAAAGGAAGAATAAAAGAACAAAACAGAAAAAGAAGAAAAAAAAGAAGTTAGAAGAAATTAACGAAGGAAAAAAAAACAAAAAAAAAGAAAAGAAGACCCAAAATATGACTCACCTGTAAACTGAAACGAAGAAATGCCACTGAAATCTAAAAAAAAAGATAAATGAGAGATCCAAAGGCCACCGAAATGAAGAGCCGTCGCCAAGATTCAAAGAAACAAGATAAAGAAATTAGAAGAAATTAACGAAGGAAAAAACCAAAAAAAAAGGAAAGAAGATCCAAAATATGACTCACTTGTAAAACTGAAATGAAGGGATGCCACTGAGACCTAAAGAAAAAAGATAAATAAGAGATCCAAAGGCCACTAAAATGAAGAGCCGCCGCCGAGATCTTAAGAAAAAAGATGAAGAGATTCAAGACCACCAAAATGAAGAGCCGCCGCCAAGATCCAAAGAAACAAGACAAAGAAATTAGAAGAAATTAATGAAGGAAAAAAACCAAAAAAAAAGGAAAGAAGACCCAAAATACAACTCACCTGTAAAACTGAAACGAAGAGCCGTTGCCGATATCTTAAGAAAAAAGATAAAGAGATCTAAGACCACTGAAATGAAGAGCTGCCATCGAGATCTAAAAAAAGAAGTTAAAATGAAATGGAAAAATGAAATGGAGAACAAAAAAAAAGGAAAGACCCACCTGTAGAACTGAACCTGGAACCCGATGTATGATAACGAATTGATTTTTGATTTTTTTTGTTTATAATTTATAATAAAACTATAAATAATATTTGTTTTATTTTTTTTTTCTTATTATTTTCTTATTATTTTAGAAGACGAGGAAATAAAAAAGAAAAGAAACCTACTTAAAAAGGAAAAGAAAATTAATCCTAACATGAAAAGTTTTTTAAAAAAGGTAATGAATGTATTTTGGGGATTTTTAAGAATAGTCATTAAATTGGATTGTATTTTGTCATGGACAATTAAATTAATATCAAAAAAAAATTTAAAAATTCTTAATTAATTATACTCATAATGTTATACATATATCCAGAAATTTTTCAATAAAAATTTTTTATTATAAAATATATACTTAAATAATAGGAATTATAATTTAAATTAATTATTATACTGTTAAATTTTTATCCTTTTTTGAGTTTTGTGATACATCTTAATTTAATGCTTCAGACAATCTAACGGTTCCTGTTACCTAGTGTATAATAGCCTAGACGTCATATATCATGGGCAATGTCCCGATCTTGTATTTATTTTTCGCATATGTTAATAAAGCAGTTTTATATTTGCCATGTAACATTGATTGAATCATTCTTTCGTGTATGAAAATATCATCTATCATATCATCTGATCTTGAGGTATTGATCACTGAGCTTAAGGTTAAGAAAACTAATGAAAAAGCTAGGCTTAAAGCACTTGAGGCTAAAATTTTAAAACTAGAACAAGATCAGGCAGAAAGAAAGGCTAGAATTTTAAAACTAAAGCAGGGTCAGGTAAAAAGAGAGGCTAAGAAAAATTGCAAATTCCAGACTAGATATATCCAGATAGCTAAGGAAATTCTTAATGAGGAACCTATTATCAAATATCACCCTCCTTTCTTGAACGATTAGAGCTTGATGCCTTCTTTCAAAAATGCTGAATTGCATTAGAGGTGCAGGAGGCTCAGCATCAGTTTCATAGCACTAGCTAGTATAAAGATATCAAAAAACTCAAGAACATCATTAATCATGATCAGAAAAAATGATGCATATGTCAAGATATTAGAATTTCCTTTCTTGAAGTATGATACGATGAAAAATCAGAAATTGTTATTCCTAATAGGATACAAAAAATTAAGGAGTATGTTTGTCTAGTATCCAAAAGTTTTGATATTCAAACCATATCCTATAAAACATTAACTCCTGAATATCTGGATTGGCATGTTAAATTAACTGAATTACCAAGCGTTTTGACAAATAAGATCCGTTCCAATTTATACAAAAGATACAAGAAAGAAATTGGTCATGAACTATGGTAATTACCAAAAGCTGTGAAACAAATCTCAAGCCTCTGATTTCAAGCCTATTACTTTTAAAGCCAGACCTGATCCAGAATTAATTATCAAATCTATCTTAGAGCACTTCCTATATTTGAAATTTTAAAATAGTTTTAAAGAAATTGATAATTATAATTTTGCATTACCTCAGCCGTAGAGCTCACCATGTCCTATTTGTGATAGAAAATATGGGAATTATGGATTACATGGCGAATGGTATAAAAATGGAATAGAATATTGTTTTAGCTGTAACTAAATTCAAGTTCGTGATCATACCTGAATATACCACAGTTCTATTAGTGAGCCTTTCATGGACAAAGGTCACTTCCGTACAAGCCATTTTCACAAACTTGTATGTTAAGCTTCAGGTCTTATATTTATCCGTACATTGAACATTTTTATTAAAAATTGCATTTTCGTACAGCAAGCTTTTTGGGAGTACAATTTTGTACGAGAAACTTTACAAAAAATTTTTTTTTAAAAATACTAATACTATTCTGAATCATTTGGATTTTCTTGACTATTTTTTTTTGTTTTTATTAATGCTTCAGCTTCCAAAATTCTTAATTCTATCTTATCAATTTCCTCTACTAATTCCTAAAAAATTTGAAGTAGTTTGACTTTCAATACCACCCAAAGGATTAATAAAATGAAATGAGTATTTCTCAATTGCAAATTGAATTCTTGATACTCAAGTTTTCTTTGTTGTAAACAATTTTTGGATGAACTACTACTTTTACCGGAACTCGTACTTATGATTAAATTTTTTAACAAATAAAAAGAGATAACGATTTAAGATAAGATATAAAAAGTACATCGATATGGATTTTGTATGATGAACCCCCTAATTCTGAAATCTATCAGGTAAAAATTTATTGTAAATTTGTACGCGGAGGCAATTTTTATTGTAAATCTGTACAATGAAGTAATTCGGTATTATTTGAAATTTCTACACCAAGCTTCAGCTCATTTTTCAAATCCGTACAATAAGAATCACAGAACTTCAGAACTAAATCATCGAATCCGTACAATGAGGTTTCTATCAGTGTATTCAGGGTAGGGATGGGTATTAATTAACCGTTAATTATGTTACTTATGATTAGTCTAAAATGGTTAATTAACTGTTACTTTTAATTAACCTAAGAATTTAAGTCATGTGATTTAATTTATTAAATTCTATAAATTGATAATTATAATTTATAAATTATAGTTTATAATTTAATAATTATTAATATTGATAATGAAAATAATAATTCTGATAATAATAGTATAATTGGATTTGAATCAAATGTAATTAATTTAAATAAAGAATAAATAAAATAAAGTTTATTTTAAATTTTCAATAAATTATAATATACTGTATTATTTATATACTGTATTTTAAATTATATATAGTTAATATATATACGTTACTTATAGGTTAATTAACCGTTAATTAACCAAATTTATAAGTAACGGTTACTTTACCAACCCTAATTCAGGGGCCCTTCGTAACATAGGGTCACGTGAGACCGATCCCCTGAAAAAATGCGCAGTTGTTTCTCACAATGATAAATACGCAGTATTCGAAACATTTTAGTAGACTTTTTCACGCAAATCCGCAGTGTAAGGTTTTGGTTCCTGCATATATTCGATATTATTAAACTTTCCTCAACAATCATATAAACATTTCTATTGTGATTTTAACGAGTGTTCATTGATCGATCTTCGTGATGAGATGTTGGCGTGATTTTTTTTTAAAGGTGTATTCCAAATTCGATTCTTAGACCCACTACAAATCGTATAAAATAGAGTGAAGCGCTGACTAGCGATTCTTTTTATTTGCATTGTACTAATAAAGCAAAATCAAGCGAAATTAATAAAATATAAATCTTACAAAAGGTTTATAACCCGCATACGTTGGTTTAGTCGTGGAACCATGATTCCTAATCCTAATCCTAAACCTAATCCTGACAATCTCCCCTTATATTGTACATATACCACGTGTAATTTAATAGTAGATATTGGCTGTCCTAATTGCTTTGATCCTTTATGTCTGAACCACACGGATACACCATGTAATGAACATATTGAACATCGTGAAGGTTGATAAAAGAGCTTGTTATAATAATGGAGATAATGGATACTAAACGGACACTAAACTGTATTTTTTTTAAAAAAATAGCGATCACACCATTTACTTCATTTACTTCAAACATTTCAGAAATGGCTGACCTCGATATCACTAAAGACGACGACAATAGTCAAAATTTAATTACTTTGAACGAACTGATCAGAAAACATAAAGAAATAGAAAAATTAATCAAGAAAGTTACCAAGAAAGCTAATGGCCAAGAAGACATAAGTAGTGCGTATCAGAAAATAAATCGAAGTTTTTGTTAAATATCGATTGTTCCTGTCTTGCTCATTCATAAACATGTGCTTTATATATGGTACTCATCTTTCATTTTTCACCTTAAGGGCTTCTCACCGAACGAGAACTTTACCAATTAATTCCTCCCATTCCTAAATTACGCATGATTAAGTCATCTAAAACAACAGTATCAGCGTCAAGAAAAGTGCCTAATGAACCTGTTCGGTTGTGGGGCGACTTTCTTTCCGAAGCCTTTACATTATCATCAACTCTTGATGCAAGAAACCGTATATTTAAAAGGCCTGACTTCCTCATGTTAGNATCATTTTTATCTGTTGAAGATTCGGTTGTTGATATGTTTTTAGAACTTATGAAACTTATAAACAATCAAAGATTAATTCTTTTACCAAGGCCAGAACGTTGGGCGAAGNGTCATTTGTTTGNGAATGTCAAAGGTCAACCAGATGCTATACATTGCAGTGCCGATAATAAGCAACTATTAGATGNNGGTGAAGCATCTCAAATACAAGCAATAGTAGAAATTAAGCCCGATCAGCTGATGAAAAAGTTGTTAGGCAATAAATTAGATTTGGTCGAGGCTTATAACAGANCAGTGAACATANTTGATGATGGAACTGCTAAGTTTACTAAACATCAAAAAATCAAAAGAATCGTTAGACAAACATTTGGTTATATGGTCGTTAATGACCTTCGATACGGCTTGCTTACAACATATGTTCGAACATGGTTTTTCTACCGTGATTTTGACGATCCGAACATTCTCTATATTTCTCCTGCAGTTGCTATTGACCAGAAACGCACGTCTACTCAAATCTCATTCTTAGAATGTATGTACTATCATGAAACTATATCTATGATAGATGAAACTGCACACTCTTCACCACCTACTGATAGTGATAAAGGATCAGACGATTATGACGATAGTAGTGATGATGACGATGGCGACAATGGGGGTAATGATGAGAAAAATGNCCCGTCTTATGAGCCCAGATCGAGCTCTAAGAGAAAGTGGGGGGATTTAAAGATAACTACTCGGAGTATGGCAAAAAAAAAACGAGAAAAACGGGATGGTAATGAACGCGAAAAGCTTGAAAATATGAAAAACTATGAACGTAGCCAGTTTTCTTTTGGCGATATGTTAGGTAATGGTCGATTTGGAGCTGTTTTTGCGACCAAGCTTTGCGGAAAAGTAGGCGCACTTAAAATGGCAGACTTATATAAAAATGAGTATTTGTTACAAGAAATTCTAAACGAAATCAAGATCTACCTCGGCCCTCTTATGGATATTCAATGCATATATATACCGAAGCTTCTAAAATTCGGAATCCTTCACGAGGCTTTTTGTTTTATTTTAACATCACTTTCTGGAAAATCTTTTGCGGAATTAGATGATGTTACNGAAAGGGAAAAACAGTTGGCCATTGATGGTTTACAGGCTATACATAAAAGGGGAGTGATTCATGGGGATGTTAGATTAGAGAACATAGTAGTAGAGAGGGGTGAATCGATGAGTAAGTCACGTGTGCGGTGGATTGATTTTGGGTGGAGCAAAATGGGTCGTAATTCCGGTTTTGATAGAGAATTGATCGAATTGAAAAGTTTACTTGGTATGACGGGTAAAGCTTTATTTATGCATGCATTAAGATTTCATTTTAATTTATAACATTAAAATTTTTGAATTTATTTTAGGCACAGCAATCCAAGAAAAGTGATGGGTATGTATAGTGAACTTGGAAATAATTACAAGCTATATTGCTATAAATATCATGGATAATCTTAAAGCTTCATGTTAAGATAAAAAAGTACTTTTTCGTACAATATACGTTTGTCCACATCGGGCTCGTGACTTTAACCAGTGTGATAATTACATATTATTGCACAACAAATTTTTCTTGGCAAAATTGATCGGCGCTTCACGCATACGTGATTTTATTTTTTTCTTCGGAATTGGGGGTTAGGGAGGAATTATTTCCTTCCCTCAATCAAAGATTCTGGGAAATATAAGTTATTTCTTTTTTGTGATGACTTGGTGACTTCTCACATATATTTATCACCGACCATGAACAACGTGAAGGTAAAGATTAAATCTATCTCCCGACATTTTTTTTAAATCTAACTAAGGATGAAAAGTTTGTTATTGATAAAATTTTAAAATCTTTAAAGTTTTGCCCAATAGGGCTTAGCCGAAGGCGTTGTGCATATTTTCAGTTTTAACTCATGTATGCAAATACTAAATGTGCCTATTACTGGCTATAAAGTACTCCTAAATTACCTTGGCCATAAGGATGCGTATTTTTGTAGCATTTGGCAACTAAAGACCTGAGTTTATCAATATTATTTAATGAAGCATGAACTTCAAATAAAGTATCTTTATCAAATGTTGCCTTAATATAATTTCCTAAATTATTTAAATAAAACATACTATCAATAAAATAAAATAAAATTAATAATTAAAAAATAATTAAAAAATTTACCTGCTACAATTGAACCTGGAGTTACATTATTATCCGAAGAGATTATATTTTGAATCATTGTTTGCAACTCATCTTTAAGGCCTGCTGGTGTACGTTCAGGTGGAGGTGGAGGATGGTCATGTGTACCTATACATACCAATGCAATATAAGGACATGCAACCAAATCATATGGAATAAATTTGATAAATTGAACATTGCATTTTCGTTCAATTATATCTCCTCGTACAGCTTGACCATTTTGAATATGTGGATAATAATAAAAAAAAAAAAATTAGTAAAATAAATTCTAATAACAATAAATTATAATTTATTAATTTATCACAATATAGTTTACCACAATATTTTATTCTTGAAGCACGTGGAACTAAGGTGCAACATTGAATTTCATCATCAATCTAGATTTAAGAATGAATTATTATTTATTTAGCATTAATATCAGTAATTAATCAATTAAATATATACATTTTGCCCTTGAAAAAGATTTCACAATAATTCTAAATCAACTTATTCTGGATTTACTTTAATATAGCAATGCCATTTCTGCCCTTTAACCCATTTATCACATCCAATGAAATATTCTTCAACTTGACCTGCATTTTTGACTAATTTTCTTAATTTTGCTCTGCCATTACAAGGTGCATTGCTAGAGTTATACTTGCAAGCTGTCGATTGAACAGCAAGAAAAAAACTAAATTTGTAAAAACAGTTAGTAAGAAGTAAATAAAAATAATTTGAGCTAATTGATTACTAAACTTACATGTAAGTTTTAGTTTTTGTATTATTTTGATGTTGATTTAATTTAATAAAGGTCTCTGATTTCATATCTACTTCATTATGCTGTTTTTTAATAAATTCTGGATCAGCAAAAGAGCAGTGCTTAATTCCTTGACATTTTCGTACATTCTTCTTTACTGGTATCCCAAGAAAAGGACAATTTTGAACTGAAATTGACCCTCCCGTCCCATTACTAGAATATTGAATCTAACACAAGTTTAAATAATATTAAATATATATTTATTTTATACCAAAATGACAAATTTTTAATGTAATACTTACATCACTAAAGCATGCCATTGGATTTGACCAACCTGAAATATAAAGATAGTAGCTACTTCTTGTGGTGAAGTTTTTGAATATTCAATAGGAAGAGCTGAATAAATAATCTCTGAAGCTGAAAGATATTTTGTAAAAAAGGCTATTTGTTCATCATCTTTTTCATTGATATACTAAATAATTTAAAATTATATTTGTTTTTTTTTAGAAATTTTAAATGATACCCCTATTATAACAAAAGAAAGCTAAAGATCTGTTCATTATCAGAAGACCTATCTTCAGATATAGTTTTATCTTCAGATACAGTTTCAATATCTAAAAGAACAATTGGATTTATCTTAGATATAGCAATAGTAATATATAGTAAAAATGATTGCTAGAATATTAGAAGACAGAAAGTCAATAAGATGGATTAAAAAAAGGTTTCATTTTGATCGAAGCATTATTGTAATAAAGTGTGAAAATAGTCAAAATTTGGAAAAATAAGCATAATTAAAATGATCATTTGAAGCAAAAGTACAAATGTACTAAACAAAAAAGTAAAAACGCGAATATCAATTTTACTAAAACTGTGATAAATTAAATTATCAAGATTCAATTCAAGATTTTTGTTTCAAATATCTATATAAATAATGTATTCTTATGATTATTACACAATCATTATGATTGTGTGAAATTTAAATTTTACATTGTCATGGATAATATGTAATTATTAGAAGACGAACAAATAATTTTATTTACTGGTATAATAAAAAATTTTTTGGTAAATGAAAATGAAAGTTTTAAAAATACAACAATTAAATATCTATCAAAAATGGTGTTGATGTTAAAATTATATTATTTATTAACTTGTAAATTTCATTTTGTCTAATATTATTAAAATGTCCTTACAATTTTTTTTTAGCAATTCGATAAAAAATATTTTTTTTTTACATAGTTTTTAATGAAATTTAGGAGCAGTAGTTAAAAAAAAAAGTTGATAAAAAGAATTAAATAAACTTGTCAGTTTGTATTTATATAAAATTTTTAATATGATACATGGTGAATTTTTTATTAAAAAGTATTTAATACCAATTGAATCTAAGAAATTTAAAGTTTATGCACTAAATTACTAAATTGATAAATTTATTCAATTGGTACACTTTTCGATCACTATTAGTAAACCAAATTCAATTTTGGTAATTGATTGACAAAATGGTAAAAAAATATCATATTACAAATATATAACACATGGCTTTTGTTTATACCATATACCATACATACCATACATACCATACAAACGTCACCATATATACCATACAATACATACAGCATCAATCATACACTACATGTTTGCTATATACCCAAATATTTCAACTGTATCATCCTTCCAGATCTTAATCCATGCTATCTTTGCCAGATCCTTGCTTTTCAATTTCAGAAATTGAATTAGGATTCTGATTTCTTATATGCCCAAAGTCAATGAAAAAAATAATTATGTAGACATTAGCATAGAAATGTAGTAATTTCATATTTACGGGTAAAGTCCCACATATTTATTTTTTTACCTTTATGATCAATAATTACATCACAGTTGCAAAAAAGACGTCACTGATTGCACTACCAACATGGTTAATATAAATATATGGTTTTTTTCCTACTTATTTCAATAAATATCTTTTTCATTAAAAAAAATTAATATCCAATTCAATATTTCTTTAAAAAACACCTTTTTAGTTTCTAGCAGTTTCAAATTTCGTACAATATTTTAACAACAATGCCAACAATGCCACCAATACCACCACAGAGGCGTCGAACAACAACTAATGATCAAATATTACGTGAACTACAATCAATCAATACAAGATTAACTAACATTGAAAAGACTATTCACTTTCGTATGTATATTATTTCATTCCCAAATTTAAAAATATTACTAATTTTTTTTTTAGAGGAGTCTCGGTTCACAGCGAAAAACAAAAATTCCATCTTACGTAAAATACACGATAATGACCTAATCATAGAACCCTTGTATACTAATTTCGGTAGCTTACCGATGAACTTTCCAGCTATACAAAGAGAACTAGAAGGATTGACAGGAGTTGACCTACACAATTTACTCATTGCCTATGATATAAAAACAAGTAACGGAAAAAATGATGACGAGAGAAGAAACAAGCTCAGAACGTTCTTAGGTGTCTTTTAACTTTTTATAAGATAGCATGATATTTATTATAGTCATTTTTTAAAAAAAAATACTTAGCTTGCTCAGGGATTTTACACAGATATTCAATGTAATAAATGATAATTCTGTATAATTAATGCAAAATAATAAAAAAAAATAGCTTTTTTAATGCAAATGAAAAAGCTTATTTTGTGATATGAATAATAGAGTAATAATAGACCTCCCATCTATTATATACACTAATAATATTCTGATCGTTAGAGGGCATGTGCATTAATGTAGGACAAATTAAAAATGAAATCTTAATTCGTGATTAGTAAGTTGAATTTTCAGCAAAAATCCCTCCTTTGAAGCATAGCTTTTGCAGGAGAAAATATAACCATTTTAATGGTGTTTTTTAAGGTTAAATTAGTAAGAGAATAATGATAAGGTTTCCTCCCCAAAAAAAATTATTTTTGAGGGAAGTATTTTCTTGTTTTGCAACTATCTCTATGAACCCAATGTAATAGGTGCGTTTATTTACTAATTTTGGGCTATTTTACTTGCAAATCAGAGAGCAATCAGATCAAGAGAACATGTATAAGTAGGAGAAGACATATATAGGAGCACTTATTTTCTCTCTCATTTCATCATTATGGTCTCAACCAGCATTTCTGAAATTCAAACAGATACTTTTGAGCCTTTTCAACTCGAAGTATTTGCATTAAATTATCTTCAAAATCAAGAGATTTTAACTATTCTCACTAGTATTCCGAAACTCAATCCTTGCAGTATTTGCCAAAGAGTAATCCTAAAATTCTGATTCCAATTGTTTGTTGTGTTGGATTGCGAATACCTTTTTCACAGGACATGTCTTGAGGAGTATATTATGCAGGGAAAAATGAAGTACTCTTCCTGTCTTTCGTGTTCTGTAATGATTTATCTGGTTAGAGAAAAAGTGGTAATGGCCTCTAGTGAATATCACTTTTAGAAAAAACAAACTGATACTGAACAGGATGATGAAGAGCTCATGGCTTCACTAGAATTAGTAGAAGATGGCTCTTAGAAGGGTCAATCAAAACAAGTCACTATGCAGGATTAGATGACAAGCCCAATCGTGATTGAGGATGATGCTTCTGAAAATAATGATGATGAAAGGACATCAGATACGTCAAACTGCTTTGTCAATGTACAAAATAATTTGGAGAATACACCTAATGAAAATAGTGGAAATGATTCTTAGGATTCAGCTACGAATAATGGGAATAATACTACTCAAATCGAGATATTCGTTAAGGCATTCATCAAGACAATTAGTTACCTCTAAAAATAATAACCGTGAGCACAATATCTTGCAAGGCTTATTGCAAGAATTATCTACACCTGTTAGGGGGAATCTGCTGAGAATAATGATATGCCCGAGGATAATTCTGGGTTTTTAATGCCAAAAACTTTAGCCCGCCTATTTCAAAAAGCTTGTAGAGTAGAGACACATGCCATAAGAGCAATCCAAGAAGAAATTTCATGTTGGTATTACTATGGAAAGGTATACGAAGAGAGAGTTGAGGAGATCAAGAATGCTCAAAGAGGAGTTAATGATCAATCAGCAAGAAATCAAATGTATGATAATACAATGGAGCATCTTTCTGGTGGATTTACTAAGGATACTTTGTGTAAAAAAACTCAAAGGGCTGTGAAGATTTTTAAGTTATTCCAGAAGATTGAAGTAAATAAGATTAAACGGGTTATATCATAATAATGATGATAACTTAGATGAGCCAAGAAATCAGAGTATTTCAGAAAAATTAGAACTTTTTGGCAATTTTGTGAATAAAATTCACAATTTTCATGATCAAAATATTGACAAATCTATAGAGGATAACTGGTTGGACTGTGACTTATTCTCCAGAAAGGATTTATCTGAGAATGATGATTTTACTATTCCTTCTGAGCAGGTAGTAGAACGTGACTTGATGCAACAATTATCTGTTCCATCTACTAGTATAGACACAGAAATTTCACTCACCTTGCCAGTAATCGATAAAAAATAACAATTTTCTGTTACAGTCAAGTGTATAGTCTATATGTTTTGAAAAGCTGTTTGTTCTGGTTATGAAGAGATTTTACACTGATATGGCTTTGCAGAAAGTTATGACAAAAGAATTAATGAAATTCATACTATCAATAAAGTTAAAATCAATACTGCAAAATAACAAGTATACCAAGAAGTTAAAAAATTACTTCCAGATATTAGTGATATTAATCTATGTCAGCAACTATCTAGGGCAAGAAAATTATATAAATTATTTAATACAGTAGATGTTAAAAAGATAAAGCAAGTTATCTATAGTGCAAATGCAATTTCGAGTCTTAACAATACTCAAATCCAAAATATTATAGACTATGTGCTTTCTAAAATGATTACTGGTGATCATCAGACTCCAAAAAACAATCAGATTCATGCATCAGAGATGCAAAAGCAAAGCTTAGATGATCACATTTATCTTAGTAAATATACCAATTTAGTTGAAGCAAGCACATTAACTGCACCTATTCCTTTAACCCATATCTCTAATAATTCTTCAAATGATTCCTCTAGAAATGGTTCAAAGAATACACTCAAAGCTAATGATAATTTGTATTATGAAACTAATGAAGTTAAGGGGTCCCTTAGGGACCAGGCAGATGATAATAGTGATTATAGTCATGACAATGATTCTGAAAAAGAGATGTTGAATGATTCAAACTCGTATAATAATGATTGTCTGGAGCAAAGCAAAGGACTATATATGTTTATGCAAGGTGATAAATGATTAAGATCACGTGACGATTTCTGGTTGTCTGGACGCGTTACGTATTTGTAATATTTTGATGATTATGATAAAAATAAACATTGTGATACATTAAGTGTGACAAAACAGTAAATAATGTGATACATTTATTTTTGCAATACATATGACAGTGTGACAAAATATACCGTTAGAAAAAAAAAGTGTGAAATTTTTTTGAAAAAAAATTTCTTTGAACTTCTTAGCAAAATTCTAGTATTAGATTTGTAAAAATAATTACTTTTCATATTAAATATGTATATTTTTATAATGCACTTCTTGTATATATGCAAAATATAATAAAATAAATATTTTTTTGAACACAAAATTTTTTCATGTTTATTTGTATTTATTAGATGGAATTTTCATACAAAATAAAAGATTTTTAGGTATAGTTTTGTAGCTTTATCTCAATTTTCTGGTATCATGGAAATTAAACGCTCTTCTTCATTTAACCTTTCTTTCAACCTTTTGCATTCTTTAATACATTGGAGTCTTTTAAAGTTCTCAAAATGCGTACTCGAGATACTGCTACAAATGTAAAACCGGCAGTAAATTCTTTATTCCCAAGATCTATTATGGCTTTTTCTAACATAAGACCCTAGTTTTTATGTACTATAATTGCCCATACAAGACGTACAGGAATTTGTAAGCGTAAACAAGAAATTTCAGATTTATTATTCCAGGTACGTCAAATTGACAACTTTTTCACCCTCTTGGTGGGACTTTTATAATTATCAAAAGAGATTAGGACTGCTATAGGAAGGGAAAGTAGTCCTTGATCTTCTTTAAATAATATGTCTTGAACAGTTCTCATTGAACCATTAACTAACCCAGTTTCTGTCCACAGATTTACTATTAGCATGACACGCACTCCTCTTGCCAGTAACAACTGTGCTTTAAGTCTATGTGCTGTGTTAGATTCAGCTTTCTTTGCTTTGTTACTACCTGTATGTATAGCTTGAATTTTAGCAACAGGTGCATTTAAATGTCTAAGTCGATCTATATTTATGACATTAATCTCAGACTACTTTGTTAAGATGAACATAGCGTGAGAGAATTTTTGGCGTTCTGCTTCACTATATTTATCTTCAATTTGTACGATAAGAGTTTTCCAGTCATCTATAGTAGATTCTCCATTATGCAACCTTAAAAGAATGTTTCTAAAATCTTGTTGCTCTTTTAGAATTTTCTAATTGACGCTGAATAACATCGAGCTTATAAACCTCTCTGAAATGTATATATACTGCAAAATCATTATTTAATAATGCATCTTGTTTAGTATCAGCATACATGGAAAGATCAAGTACAAGTGAAAGCTAGCCAAAGTTACCAAACATAATAACTGATCTGCTGCCAAATAGTTTGTTATTATACTCAGAAAAAGCTTGTCATAACCACTTGTTAATTAAAGCAAGCATCTGGCATCCAACCATACTTTTCTTATCAATTATTACATATCTCATGTCTTTTAATTTATCTTGTAGTTGCTTTAGCCATTCACCATTTAATTCGAAACATTTGATATCGTTAATTATCAGTATTGATAACTTTGAATGTATTATTATCCCGCTAATGTTAAAGGCTGCAACTCCTATTGGTGCAAGTATGACTATAGGTGACTTAGATACAGTTCTTATCATTTCTTGAAGTCTACTTCAGATTGCTTTTATTAGGTAGGTCTTTTCAGTTCCTGCAGTCCCCATTACAATTATCCTTAAAGGCTCAACTCGCAAGCACATTACAATAATAGGATTCTATTCACATAAAGACTTTCTTTTGATTACCATTTAGCATCTAATAATCTACAGTTAAGTGTTCTTCTTTAGGATTAATCCTGGAGTCTCTATTTAAAAATATATCAACACTTTTAAGGTTCATATTAGAATATCATTGTTTTGGATCGTTAATCCAATCATAATTATGATCTATGTCTTGAGATCTGAGATTAGAAGAACAATTGAAATTTGTTTGAATCCATTTCTGCAAGTAACATCCAATTGCATTGAAGTTCATCTTGCACATCGTTTTCAATCGGTTCACCTTCCTCCTCATCAATGAAGTTATTTTTTTGCATTTATAGATGGTCCAAGTAAGTCATTTGGGTCAGCATTAATTTCCTCAAGATGGTGATCATACAAAGCTGACTATTCAAAAGTGTCATTTTCTGTTAACTCTTGAAGACTTTGGTGGTGAACGTGAAGAAGAACTTTCACACAATAGAACTCTTCCTATTGAGGACCTTCACGCAATGATAATGGATGTGAAAAAATTCGTACAATATTTTCCTTTTGACACTTCTTCCATTGATTTTTAATCAATTTATGTATTAGGTAAAGCCAAAATATTGTGAATTCTTCGAGGTCAGTAGGTCAATCCCAATATGTTTTCAAAGATGATTTTTCTGTTCATCCTGATTCACCATCTGTAAAAAATTCTTCACTTTCTCCAGTATCACAAATTCACCTTGTGCTTCCTTGTTAAAATTCAAGAAAACAAATTGACGACTTGAATGGTAAAGAGGAATTCTGAAAAGAATATAACAGGTTTTTTGAGCAGAGATATCCCGTTCAGCAACACTATATAAAAGCAGCTTTTGGATTGGGATAAATAATAGATCTTCTGGTTGACTTTCGCAAAAAATTTGATCTAATATATCTGAAAAGGCAGCCGATCATAATTCTGCTTTGCTTATATACTTTGAAATGTATTGCAGCATAGCATGTATGCTTAAAATTGGCTCAAAATCTACATTAGCTTACCAACCCTGTAGTTGAAGTTAGTTATGTGGGTTGATATATGGATCATTTCTTACAGTTACAAACTCTAGTTGCCTATAGTCATCATCTCGTATAAAATGTTTGTTCATTAATTTCCTTAGGGTATTCAAATTTGCAGAATTGTATTCCTTCTCAGTTGATATGAAGACAATATATAGGACTACATCGCGTATGTCTTTGTAATTTATTAATTAAGTCGATATAGTCCTATTAGTTATCGTGTAATTCAATACCCCTTTTTTGACATGGATGCTGTTCAGAAATAGGTATATCAAGTCCTGAATTTATCGTTGTGACTAAATTATCAAGGTATTATACAACTTCATTCATTTTGTTTTCATTTTTCTTCATATGTTTCCATTTTATTGAAGGCACATTTTTTATTTTTCTGATTACATGTATATGAACACTTCCATGATGCTGCCATTTGAACCTATATCACCAATCCTTCAAATTTCATCTTTATCTTAAAACATCATTTAAAAAAATTTTAAATCGCTTATTGAAAACCAGATCATGATGTGAGGATTGTCACCAATGTTTTGTTGATATTGGCTGAAGCTTCAGAATTTCCATTAGATAGCATAAGTTGGTAAAGTTCTGGCCAATGTAAATTAGCAGTGCTAAATGTTAAGAAGACCAGGCCTTGTGATCCTATTTGTTTGATCATATCAGACAGTTCATAATATCACAAATTCCAAAACTGTCTAGATTCACATAATCCTTCACCATATCGTATAATTTTATTAGCAAAATGACTTTTGCCTGAAGCAATTCTTTCTTGTATATCTCTTAGTTTTAACAGCATATTTTATTTAATAAAGTTAATTGAAAATACAAATAAAAACAAACTAATATAAACAAAATATATGGATCTCATCGCTATCTAGTTTACATAAAGTAAAAATATAAAAAGTAAAAACTAATCTATAAAATTATGCTATAAACCTAACATAACAATATACCCAATAAACTACTTCGAAATGAGAGGTAGTAATCAAGTCGACCATTCTGAGAGTATCCCCTCCAATCCCTTAAAATAAGTTAAAGGAGAGCCGTAACTTAACACTCCGAACTGTCAGATCCATCAGAGGGACCATATGGTCCAAAAGTTTCATCCAGGAGGTATCTAAAAGAAATGCTTTATTAAGCAAGTCTGGTACTAAGGCTGAGGTCAGCGATGGGAGCCTTGAAACCCGAGTAGCATTGACGGGAGCACGTGACATTAGAATGTCTCTAGCGGGAAGCGTAGAGGCCATTATGTGACAACGAGTGAGCCATGTATGGTGAAAGAAGTCGCGTTGTAACTTCATCATCGCTGGGCAAATGATGTTTTTAGTGAAAATTCTTTCTTGTATATCTATAATAGTAATCTGGGCATCAGTTAGGTTCTGTCTAACATAAACTCTTCCTTCTTGCAGTGCTCGCTATCTCATCTGTGAATTTAGCATGAAGTATCTCCATCAGGCATGATACACAAATCTTCCGTCTTTATACAGAAGTAGGTATCTAAAGTATTTGGCAGGTTTAACATCTCTAATTCATTCTGTACAAAGATCTGCACATCCAGTTGGGTATAAAGTTAGAAATGCACATGCAATATACCCTGACGTCTGGAATTTATTAATGGGAATATTGTTTATTTATGGTTACATAATAGGATTGTTCTCATTCTGCATATGATCAAGGATATCATTAATAGTAACATCTTTATGATGAGTGAAGGGAGAAGTGGAACAAAGGTGTGTGTAATTACATCATCTTCATTTCCTTCATCAGAATCTTCTGCAATTATTTGAGCATTTTGAAGCTGATCATTAATTGAGCTATCAATTGGTAAGGATTGAAGAACTTCAAAATTAATGATTATATCAGCATAGTAATGATTGTTTTCTTTCAGCCAATTTAATGCAAGAGCCACCTTATCGTGACGAACTTTAAAATCTCTAAATGCTTCTGAATTACTTGCAGATTGGTAACATATGACTAGAACATCTAATGATGATAGTTGTCGAGAAAGCTTTTTGGCAAATTCTTGGACATCTTGAGGAAAGTTGATTACATTTTCCAGATAGCTATATTGTCCTTCATGAAACTTATAGACTGACATTACGAGAAAAATACACGCAATCAATATTTTCTCAATTTCTGTGAGATTTTAAAGTTCTTCGAATACTTTGCTTGGGTCCATTTTGTTTTCTGCTGAGAACTTTTTTGAAGACATCTTTTTGGTATAGCAATGTCGGCATTCCCCTTTCACAAGTACTATAGATGGGAAGCTTTCATTACAAGTAGGGCAAAGCATATGCCTGAATTTATCAACTTTGTTGCGAAACTTTTTAAAAAAATTTTGTTCAGATTCACTTAGAACATCTGGCCTAAGGTTGCTTGCCGAAACTAGAAGGTTTTGGCAGA
The DNA here is from genome assembly GCA_003550305.1 of Glomus cerebriforme. Taxonomy (NCBI): domain Eukaryota; kingdom Fungi; phylum Glomeromycota; class Glomeromycetes; order Glomerales; family Glomeraceae; genus Glomus; species Glomus cerebriforme. The sequence goes on from QKYT01000078.1 coordinate 102,482, forward strand.
ATGGCATACGTGAGACTGCTGAAACTAGTTTTACGAAATTATCAAGAAATGCTGAAACTGTGAAACCTATCAAAATCGCAAAACTGCTAAAACTTGCCAAAACTGTTTCAGTGTTTTGGCAATACTTTTTATATGATTTAATTAGAGTTTCAGCATTTAAACTAATTTATAAGGCACTGGGCCTTTGATTATAAGTATATTTGTAGAATATAGTAAATGCAGAAAAAATGGTTGCTTGAGATAGAATAATTGCTTTGTATTATCATAATATTTAGTAAATAATTTCATTTTTTTATTGTCAAAATTAAAATAATGTAATAATGATAATTGATAAATAACAAAATATAATTATAATATAATAAAATAAAAATAAAAATTTTAATGTCTATAATATCTTCTATGTCAGGATCCATCTTTCCTTCTATCTCTTCTTCTACCATCTCTACTACTCGATCGATCACGAGAAGGGGATCTCATTTCCCTTTTTTCTCTTCTCAGAAAACGTGACCTGTACCGGTATTCATATTGATGGTGATCATGTACAGCATTTTGACGTATACAAATCTAAAATCCAATAAAAAATGTAAATAAATAGCCTAAATAAAATTTAATGATACTATATAATAATTACCAGTCTGCAGCCAAAATTCATCATTCATATCGCCAAAACATGCTCGATCAAAACTGTTAAAGCTTGTAAGAGGAAATTCTTCCTCATTATTATTTATTATTCTTATGAGATTTTCATAACCTCTTTTGAGGATGTTTCATTTTATATGGCATTGTTTGGATATCACTACAAAGTCAGTTGTAACAAACACCCTGTTTGTTACTAATGTCCAGGCATTGCCATGATGATGATTTGCAATTCTTTCGAATTGCTGGTGTAGGTTTCTTCTTTCTGCAATTAATTGTTTAGCAGCATTGATTGTNCATTGAAATGCTACCAGTNCCNNTNGATTATAAGGTACTATTGCTGCTATTTGTTTATCTTATAAATTTGATTTGAAAATTAAAATATGATTTGGTTTTTAGTTGCAAAAAAATATTCTGTATTTATATTTTTGAGAACATCATAATTTTAAAATTCGTTATAATATTTAATATATGAACTGATGAACATAATAACATTCTACATAATTAAAGTATTGCAATTTTAATTCTAATGTAATAAATTTTTTTTTTTGTTCTGATATAATAAATTTAATTAATGCTGTTCTTAAAATTTTTTGATCTAATGTAATAAATTTAATTAACGAAGTCCTTAAAACTTTTTGATTCTAATATTCTTATTCCTTAATTAAATTGTACAGTTTTAAAATATAAATGTAATATAATTGAAATTATAATTNTANCTGCATAATTATATGTTAACTNNNCTTTAATCGNGAATATTTTGNCNTGCATAATTACATTATGTATTTCCTAAATAGTTAACAATGTCACATTATTTAAATCATATGATATTAAAATTAATTTTTATTGGATTAACTATCGTAATTATTTCTCATTATTATTATTCCTCATAATTATCATCATAATTATNNTCATNACCTATACCTAATACAGCATCTATATCATAATCATAATCACCTATTCCAGTTCTCTTATTGTTATTACTTGCTCCACTATCATTAACTTCATCATCTTCTGCAATATTTTCATCTGATTCATCCAATATATCTCTTGGAATATCGGCAATTCTATTAGTAATTAAATCGTATAATAAATTAATAAATTTATCAATTCATGGACTCTCGATTACTACATGACAATTGTCTTTGGGTATTATTTCGCCANTTGTAGTTAATCTATGTATAGAAGGTTGTTCATCACTATTTTCCTCATCATTTACTTCTGTAAAAGCCTCTGCAATACGTATATTAATCTCATCATCACTAAGGCGAGTATTATTTTTTGAATCAACTCTATAAAATCCAAGTTCATTTTTTGAATTAGATTTCCAATATAAAATCATTTTGCACATGAATTCTACTTTTTCCAAATTAAGATTTAAGCAATGCTTATAGTATAGCCATCCTAAAGTCAAAAATTTACACTCACAAGATGCTGAATTAGGGTATATTGCAAATAAATGACATGTGATTCTTGGAAGAACATCTGGTTCTAGTTTGGCATTAATATATTTTTACCAATTCATGGGACTATCTTTAGCAAAACTGATATCTAAATCAAATGGATCTTGCTCATTACTGTATTTTTGTATTTGATCACATAGGGTTTCAGCCTCATAACGATCAAAACCTAAACTTTTTCCAATTGAAGCAGCACATTTCAAAACTCTATTGAAAGCAGATTTTTTAAGTGGTGCATTTCTGAATTGAGAATTCAAAAAAAACAAGTAATATACTTATCATCATCAAACTCATCACATCTTTCATTCATTACTTTGATATAATAATTTCAGAATGCAGGATTAAATAATCTGGAAAGCTTTTTTAATGTAGTCATGAGTCTCGCTAAGCTCAGGAAACAATCTGCAAGTGTAGCTCTTCTTGATTCTAGAGAAAGTACCACTTTTCTTAGAGGATCCAGAACAAATCCAAGAACTCACAAATTTGAAAAAAAATTTCACGATTGAATAATTCCTTTTATTTTATCATTTGTTAGCAAATGATCGTGATTGAGGGTAATTTCTTCAAGAACTGACTCTAAATTTATCACTGAATTTACAGATTCACTAGCAGTAGTTCAGCATATCTTGCAATATAATTTTAATCCTCCTCCACTAATTCCTTTTTCCTTAATCATATGGGCAAGTTTTGAATTAGCCTGTTGAGAACTTCTAAAAAAAGTTATCAAAATATTAATACGTCTTAATAAACGATCACCAAACTTCTCCTTGATGATGTCATATGCAATTAAATTAATAGAATGTGCTACGCATCGCATGTTCTCAATCTTTAGATGATTTTTATAGATAATTTTTTGTGCATTTCAAACATTAGCCACATTATCAGATACTACAGTACATATTCAATCTTTCCAAATACTATCAATAACCTTTTCAATTACTGTAACTAAATAATCTGCAGTATAAGAAGTTTCTGATAAATCAGAAAGTTGATAAAGGTATTCTTTATGTGATGGAGTCATTATAATGAAGTTCCAAATTGAACGATNTGTACCAGAGGTCCANCNATCNAATGCTAAATTGTATTAATAATGTTATAGATAGTAAGTAAGATTAAATAAAAAACACTTATGATAGCCTATGTAATTCAACAAACCTAATGTTAAATTTGTTTCCTTTTCAAGCTCAGACTTAATTTTAAAGTTCACTTGAGCTAATTCACGTTCAAGTAGTTGATTTACCAAAACTTCTCTTGT
>QKYT01000078.1:125669-136257 GCA_003550305.1 Glomus cerebriforme
CTAAAATCGGTCCATATACTATAGATTAAATAAAATTTTATATATTTATTGTAATACATAATTTTATTTTTGTAAATTATACTAAATTGAAAATTGTATTAATATCTATATATAATTCATTATTATTAATAATTGCAAACTATTATATTTATCTAATTTAAATTAATCAATTTTTAGTTAATAATACTTTCTTTTACATATAGCAAATATTATTGGTAAGCAAAAAAAATATGATATAAAAGACTTTTAGGATTATTTGTTTTCATTCTAAAATATAAAATTTGAAGAATTTGCTAAGAATTAATAATAACTATATTTTTATATTTTTGCAGATCATATATCTTTTCACATAAAAATATTATGTAAATCTACTTATTATTTATAGAATAAATGAATAGTAAAAAAAGTACATCAACAGTATATATATATTACTATTTGATATGATGTAATTTTTAAGCCCTTCAGACTGAAATAGAAAATTATGAATTAAATTTTTTAACTATAGTTTAAAAAAAAATAAATAAATAAATAATAAAGAAAACTATTTATGATAAATTTCATTAAGCAAAATATCGATATAAAAATTTATATTAATAAATAAATGATCGACGAACGCATAAAAGACAGCAATCTAGTTTTGCAACGTCTTTTTAGCTCAAACGTGCGATAACACAAAATAGTTTATCTTTCTAAAAAAGTTAAAAGGTTCGGCAATGGCAGAGCAAGAAGTCCAAAAAACTATGGTTAATGATGAGCAAACCCGACCAAACCAAACTATGTCAAATGGTAATGTGGAGAATAGGAAAGTGAAAGTGACGGTGGAAGACGAAAATTCGGAAGACGTAAATTTATTAGAAAACAATAGGAATTTAGATAAGAACAAAAATGATACGACTAATTCTGCTTCTTCAGCCGGCGAAACTGTTGACGTAACAATGTCTACAAAAAAGATAAAGAATAATCCTAATACTGGATCAAAGAAAGATGATGACGATGATGATCCCTATAATCCGTATGGAATTTTCGTTCAAATAATTCTATTTAATATGTTACAATAAATGCTTTTAAACTAATATTTTTTTTTCAAAATATTACTACGCATTTATTAATAAAGATCAAGACCAATAACACATCGTGTAGAAGTAGCTGTTAAGAAATTTAGAAAGGAGCATGTATCCGATACGCTACGAAATCAGTTGGTCAATTCTTATCTAACTTTTGGTGGAGTTAACATAAATAAAAAACAATCCAAAGACGCAGATGCTGATGAGGAAGATATAGAAGTGGACTTTACGTATACTGTCCGCATATACTTGTCTGGATACTTGATAGACAAATCTGGTTATGTTCAAATGAATATTTTCCGTGAAGCACCTCAGGTTGTCATTTTATTTTTAAATTATTTATCCGAAAATAAGGTGTGTCCAGAATATGAAGATGATATGCAAGAAGCATTGCGAATCGCTCATAAAGCATATTATGAATTACCAAATTGTAAGGAACTTGACTTTAATACGCCAGGAAAATTCAACAAAGCATGTTCTTTGTTATTTGGAGGAGAATTATATGGTGCGCTTGACGATCCTTGGGGCGAAGAAGAATTGGCAGCGTCAATGATCGGAATTTCAAAAGAGGAGGGAAAACAACTAATTGAAAAAGTCTTTGGCACTAACGCATTGAAAGAATTGAGGCAAGTGAAGGAAGATTCTAGACACAATTTGGCATGTGAGATTATTGAGGTTGAACCATTTCAAACAAACATTTCAAAGGTTTCTACAAAAAACCATAACTCAAATACCACTGAAACTCAAAACGTTGATGGAGAAAATTCAATGGAGAATGGACATGAATCATCTAATCCAAATAACAACACGCATGTTAATGATGAAACAAATCTCAAGAAAATATTTTTACGTGAATGTAATGTAGCTATCGCAGAACCTTTTTACGTCAGTGAATGTTCCAATGTAGTAAATTATGCTGCACCCGGAATTCTTATCACTGCAGATTTTCATAAATTATCTAACGGGTTTGTGTATTGGGATAACATAACGATCGTGCACCCCTCATATTACATCGAATGTCCTGAAGATGATGACTGAAATATTTTTGTCATTTAAGTTTAATTTATTAATCTCATGTAATTATGTGTCAACATGATACTTAAGTCAATAAAAAATATGATTCTTATTTTTTTTTTTTTTTTACTGTAATCATTAATTTGGGCCGAGCGGTCATTAGAAAAAATTGGCTAAATGTTGAAAGGTGATGATTTAGTATTTAAGAGATTTTAATTTGCCCAAGAATTCCATTTCCATTTCATATTATTCCAAGATTGAAATATGAGTTAAGAAGGTCATCTAAAGATTAAAAGTGAAAAAGAAGTAAACTACAAATAATTTCTATATATGAACCAAAATTCTCAGATATTATATTAGATTTCACTATTTATAATTCGCGGTTGATATTTGAAGAAATATTTAGCTTCTTTTTACCGAAATCGATTTTTATGTTTGCGACAGCCAATCTTCTTTACGTAATTTAATCCAAGACATTTCGGAAATATGTTCACTGAAAATATTATAATTTGGATGGATTTCTGAACAATGGTTTAGTTGTGCTTATATATTTTCGCTGTTAATTAGCTTGTTAATAAATGAGAAATAATATACTAATTTCCTCTCTTGAAAAAAGACGTGAAAATTTTTTGATAACTATTATAATGTTTTCAATTATCAATAATTAAATATGCTTTAGCTAAATTACATGGAATTCTTTTCTGAATTCTTTCTTGAATTGATAGTAATATTTCTACATTCAAATTTCAAATGATAAAATAAATTTGTGGATTTAATAATAATTTAAATTTTTAAAATCGGAATTAGTGATTAAAATCCGTTAAAGATTTCGTCTAAATATGTACGGAATGTTCATTTTTTACTATATACGAGTATACGAGCTTTATTACCTAAATATGAATATATTAATCATTTAATCTCACTCCTATATACTCAGCTAATCGTTCACGCTTATCTTTAACTAATCCGTTTTTTTTTAACCCATAAAATTCTAAGAAGGAGTCTACACCTGATCCTTTATATTAAAAAAAAAAAAAAAAAGCATTTTTTTTTTTTTTAAAAAAAAAAACCTTGAATCTGTAATTTATTGTACAAACCAGTTAATCTTTTAAGTTGAGAAATATTGGCGGGAAAGTTTTGCGGATATTTATTCTGTTGATTGGGAACAACTTGAATATTTTCTTTCATATCAGTAATACGAGAGTTATGTGCCCTAATCATGTCACTAAATAATAAGAAAATGCAGTTAATTTGATAGATATGACTTTATCATAATTGACAAAAAGACATACAGAGGTGACTGCATATTGGTCTGTAAAGTTTGCGGTGGTTGTATAGCTTGTATATTTGTAAAGTTGGACTGCTGAATAGTTTGCATATTGATAATGTTGACTCCAGAATTATCAATATTTTCAAAACATGCGGGAAAGGGACAACTTTTAAGAGCTTTGACGCACTTAAAATGGTGGACATGACCACATGGTAATAATATAAGTGCCAGATTCCTGTTAAATTCTTGCCGTAGGATAGGAGTGTTGCAAGCATAACATGGGTCAGGTTCTTGATTATTGACTCTGTTAATGATTTCTGTAGGTATTTGTTTAAGACTATACAACATAAATTTTGTAATGGATTCCATATCGACATAAGGTAAGTAATGTGAAAAATGAAGTGTGGATTAATGCTGCAGAATACCTTCCTTTAAAATGGTCAAATGGTCCATTTCCAAATTTAGCTTAAACAAAGGATCAAAACATGCTTAAAATCAGGAAATAATTCCGTGGTTTATAAAAACCGAATTTGTAGATCATATGAGTATTGAAAAATGACAAAATAAAAAAATATAACAAAATTACAGAACTTATTTTTTTTTATACATAATATACAATTAATTAAAATAAAAAATTCTCTAGTAATCTTACAAATATAATACATCAAATAAGAATCAATAGATCTGATATAAATAATCTTTTATTTATTATGGTTTATTTAGAATTTTAACTAAATTTATAGTTTTATGTCAGCCTGGCTGGCTCTTATTAAAAGAATTTTATATACAAATATTAATTTTCAATATAAATTGGTATGATTCATATATAGTTCATTAATAAATATTATTTTTATAATTTTACTATGAATTACTAGTGGTGATCACCAGTATCAACCCTCATATAACTTGTATAATACAATCAGTTTTATTTGTTTATTGCTTATTTCATTATATTCCATTAGAACAAAATATTCTCTCTCTTTTTTTCTTTTTCTTTTCTTTCTATATTAAAATAATATACTTTAATTAAAGAAAACAGAATTAAGTGAACCAAGTAAAGTTATTTAACAAGTATGAAAATATTTATTTATTGATATTGCATAAATACTGTATTTGTAAAAAAATAATTCAGTTGATTTTCAATTTTATAGCATAATTTTGATACTTTAGTTAAATGAAATAGGTTTAGAAAGCTTAAGTAAAGTTTTATAGTAGGTATAGAACTACTCAAATATTAATTTTTATTAAGATAACTTGAATATTTACAAAAAAATATATATTTTTTTGTATGGAATTACTGTGTCATATACAGTGATTATTTTACTTTATATAATTTCTGTAAGCTTACTAAATAACAGTTGCATAGAAATTTTTAAAGTCATATTGATAGTAGTATTTAAAAAGTAGGGTAAAAGTGAGGGTCCTGGTGCAAATTCTTCTTTTAGCCTCTATTCTCCTCTAGGATCCATTGTATAGATAGTTATGTGAAAAATGCATAGATATCATTTAAAACAATTATATGAAAATGCATAAATAATATTTAAAATAATCACGTAAAATGCTACATAATCTTTATTTTACTTTAGGAACTTATTTTCTGATGCAAAAGTCTTAACAAAAATTTAAGCATACCTCTTAAAGTCTTTATATGACTTTCAAATCACTCTAGAAGCCTTTTTTCTAGAATAAAAATTTTACCAAAAATATGGGTATACTTCTAAAGTTTTATTAAAAATTTAAGCATACTTCTAAAGTCTTATCAAAAATATGGATTTATCTCCTAAAGTCTTTCCAAAAATATGAGTATATCTTCCAAAATCTTTCCAAAAATATAGAATTATTCCATAATAAGATTAGACTTATGATATATTAGGTTAGATTTACGGGTTAAACTTACATGACCTTTAAATTGATTTAGAAGTCTTTTTTCTAGGACAGAAATCTTACCAAAAATATGTATCTCTATATTATATAACAATTGTGAAGATTTTTTACATTTCTAACCAATAGAAATGAAATTTTGTATATAATTTCCTTAATAATAGTATGTGATCTAGAGGTCATAATCTTCATTTTAAAAGATTTTTTTTTAAAAAGTTAGGTAAGAAAAAACTATATATGGGTTTTATACTTCTTTATAAAATAGATTTTTTTGAATTATGACTGACATAACACAAAGATATAATTCAATATAATTTATATGTTTTATTAGTAAAAATTATGACCATTATAATTAATTTTATCCATAATTAAATATTTTGATAATGGTTTTTTAATTTTGCTAGAAAGTATAATGGGCTTTATATGAACTACGTACACATGGGATTTTTTTACTTTACATGAGATTTTTTTTTTAACTTTGCATGAACTTTGCATGTAGTATCCATCAACTATTAAGGATAATCTAAATCCATAACAGATAATCCGTATCATCCGTCAGATCATCTGTCAGATTGAATCATCTAACTAAATTTAGAAAAATTTTTTTTTAAAAAAATTACTATTTAAAAAAATTCTTTATATCTCCTCCGACTTGAAATGTAAATAATAAAGAGTGAGGGATTTTTTTATCATTAAAGAAATGTATTAAATGTTTCTTTCTTTATTTCTTTTTAGATTTCTGGACTTCTTAGATAACCTGGACTTAGAATGTAAGGAATTAAGGAGGGATTTTTTTAACATTAAAGAAACGTACTAAATGTTTCTTTTTTTATTTCTTTTTAGGTTTCTGGACTTCTTAAACGACCTGGACTTGAAATGTAAGGAATTAGGGAGGGATTTTTTTTAACATTAAAAGAAATGTACTAAATATTTTTTTCTTTATTTCTTTTTAGGTTTCTGAACTTCTTAGATGACCCAGATTTGAAATGTAAGGAATTGTGAGAATTTTTTTTAATATTAAAAAAAATGTACTAAATATTTCTTTTTTTATTTCTTTTTAGGTTTTCAGACTTCTTAGATGATCTAGACTTGGAATGTAAGGAATTAGAGGAAGGGAACATTTTTTTAATATTAAAAAAAATGTACTAACATTTTTTTCTTTATTTCTTTTTAGGTTTTCAGACTTCTTAAATGATCCAGACTTGGAATATAAGGAATTAGAGGAAGGAGATTTTTTTTAACATTAAAGAAACGTACTATACATTTTTTTCTTTATTTTTTTAGGTTTTTGGACTTCTTAGACGATCCGGACTTGGAATGTAAGAAATTAGAGAAAGGGGGTTCTTTAACATTAAAAGATATTTCTTTCTTTATATTTAAAATAGATTATGACAGAAGTAATGTGGTAAATTGAAATTAATACATTAGTTATATGATTTGTATTTGTTATTAATAATCTTAAGTATTATGTATTATGTATCTAATTATTATATTTAATTATTTATTTAATAAAGAATATCATATTTAAAATTTTTTATTTAAATGTTGAATAATACATATATTTATTAGAAATAGAAATAGTCACTAGTCGAAATAAGAAGTTTTGGCATGTGAAGATTCGACTAAAATTTGGCTGATTTATTTCAAATTTTGGCTGAATTTTGATCATCATCAACATTCAAAATATCTGATTGATAGCTGAATTNTATACTTTTATAGAGTTTNTAACAATTCATTAATCCAATAGATTAATCATACGAATTTAAATATTTAATAATAAAAAATAACACAATAAATGTAAAAGTTATAATAAACATAAAAATAAACATATTTATTTTTTTGTATGAATTATGCACGAATTATGCATATTTTATTATTGAATATGATACTTTCTATTAATTGGATTAATTGCTAAATATTCGACCGCATTCTGATAAGTCAAAAGTTTGTACTTTATGAGAATGAATCTCCCTAAATGTGATGCACCGGTATTATGCAATCCTGACATTCGGGATAAAAATCTTTATTCCAAAGTTCAACATTACAAGTTTATTGATCATTATCAACGCTAAAATAAAATCAAGAATTTGTTGGCTTATACTATCAAATATATACCAAGTTGTACTCAAAAGTCCCATCAAATAAATCGATTGTATGTTTGAAAAAATACTGGATTTGACTTGGATAGCAATCCATTTTATCAGTATTCATCATAAATTTGGATAAAATATAAGAGCTTGCAATGTGTCATGATGATATTGCTGAGCTGAATATTTCAGAACTAATTCGATGTCTATGAATAATTATTGAATTATCAGTTCCTTCTCCAAATGGTTTCCAAAAATTGTACATTTCGTAGGTTACCATATAATAATCAACCATTCGGTCAAGCATTTCACTTGATAATAATACATCTTCAGATGAAGGTCTTAACATTTCATCTGGAAATNGTTCTCTTCCAGTAATCACTGAGATCTGAATATCCATAGAATGGAGTAAAAATTGATACATCTCATTAGAGAAAAACTCATCTGTTGCTGATAAAGATCTAATATTCAGTTGATTCTTAAGTAATTTGATGCCTTTCGGGTTTATTTCAGAACTTTTAGCCATAATCTGTACATCAAACATCATTCTTCACATAAGTTCTGGTTCGATATGTCAGTGGCTATTAGGTAAAGAACCTAAAAAATATGAGAATTAGTAAGTAAAATCAACCAAAAATTAATAAAAATATACGTAAATTTGACTTACCNAGNACNCNGTTCATANGCTCAAAGNAAAAACACCAAAAAGCATATAAAGGTCCATAATCAAATGAGCATTTACATAAATGAAGTGCCAAATGTAGATTCAATGTGATTTGGTCTCGACCATAATTGTTTTCTATTAGTTTCACTATTTCAATTAATTTCTGATAGATTTCAGTTATTATATCAACCTCAACAATTCTATTAACAAAAAGCTGACAAACTCTTACGAGATATGTAAGAATTTTACAATCATCATTTCCCAAATGATCCCAAAGCGAGACAGTAGAATAAATTATAAAAAAAAATTTTCACTGATTGGCAGTGAAATTCGAAAAGCCTTATCACAATATATTTTTTCTGGAATCTGACTGATATCTGCTAGTACAGAAAATTGATTTATCTTTTTTTTGCACTTTATTTAGAATATTCTTTGTTAATATTCCTTGATCTATCCAGATTTGCTTTATAATTCACCTTGCAATGCTTAGGAACAAGCAGTGCATTGGATCTACCGTTATAAAACAAATCAGATCAAAATATGATAACTGCAGTAATTCAGACCATCTAATACCAGTTTGCTTCACAAATCATTTTCTTGAAGTTTTAGAATTACAGCGTCTCCATTCCAAAGTATCCTGATAATGTTGAGTAAAATTTTGAGTAACGAACCATTCGTTCATGTCATCCATGCCAGCAAAATTATGCTGGCGATTCTCATAATTGACTTTCTTTTAACATCTATGACATGAAACTAATGCCGAAACATGGCTACATATTTTTCTGGTGATAAGAATATCACATGATATAAGTATTAATACCACACAAATTCTCTTTCCTTCTGGACATTCATTTGTATTCAGAATCACTCCATTCCAAAGTGACTCTAACTCATTAACAATTGGTGCCAAATAATGATTAATTTTGTGCAAACTAACTTCGTTCAGCCCAGATAACAAACTAAGAAGTAGCAAGTTTTCATGACAAAATCAAATATTATGCGATAAATTGCAAATAGCCATATATATCGCTCCCATACTATGCATCATTCCATCATATGGCTGAAACTAATCAAGATTCAGCATAAGATCGAGATGTGAATCTGCTATTTCAGGTCAGAAAAAAACAGTCGAATTATCATCTTTGAAAGTTCTCCAGACTTTTTCATCATAAATATCAGTTAAAATATTATCCATCTTTGACCGAGTTGCTCAATGTCTGAGAGAACTTTCAAAATCAGATTAACGAAGCATTGTTGCCAATTGATTATTAATTCTGGCAAATGGATATATCAATTCAGGCTGAATTATGATCAAAGTATCTAATGATTTTGTTAGTCAAGATAAAGGTTCTTAGCATAAATTTAACTGATGGGTTGATGAATTGAAAAACTCAACATGATGACATTTCATAATTGCAGGAGTTACACCTTGACGAAAGTTTTCTACTTCATCTTTTTCATAAAGCTTGTGGCATTTTGGGCAAGGTACAAAGGCCTGAAATTNGTCTTTCAAATCAAGCTTATTTCTTGCCATGTAAAGTGAATCTGAAAATATACTAAAATCATCATCCCCGATTTCATTTAGAACTAATTTCATGAATTTTATTAAAGATTCAGTTGCCATTTCTGATATATTGAACCTTTTTCAAAAGTTCATTATCCATAAGAGTATCCATAAAAATTGATCATTATGGATTGTGTGTGTAATGTTTGCATCATAAAATGATTCCAAGGGAAAACATGAATAATCCTTAAAAATTTTATTTGGTTCATTATCGGTGCTTTGCCTTTGCTCAGATTCGGATGGTTTAAAATAATTCTTAAAAATTTTATTTGGTTCATTATTTGCTGAAATGTCGTGTTTTGCTCAGATTTGGATAGTTCAATTGGTTCAATCAAGTATTTGGTATATCTTGAAATGTATTCTCGAGGTAAAAAGTCAAAATTGACATCATTATACGAATCATTTTCTATTATATCCTGATTTTCTTTTGTATTGACAGATCATTCAATATCCTGCATCAAAACTTCAATTGAAATCAAATAAGATGATTCGTCAGTATCCATGTCTTCATAAACTTCTTGACCTTCTTGACGTGTATTTATACTAGAACTTTGTGAGGAAATTTCATTATCAGCTGATTCATGTCTTTTTTTTGTATGAGGATTAACCAATTTTCCTTCGCATTTGTTGCAAGAACATAAAACTTTCATTCTTTTTTTTAGTTATGTTAATAGCATTAGTAGTATCTGGTCAATAATCTTTATTAAGTACATATGATAATTTTCTATTTTGAACCATTTTGTGCATGAAATAATAAACTTNGTAAACANCTCATTTGAAGTCTATTTAATTGATTTAAATTGATTTAACACAGTAAAAAATGTAATGAAACTTGTTCTATTTAATTAAATTGATTGATTCAACTAAAAATAATGCAGTAAAAAATGGTTCTATTAATTAAATTAATTGACTTAAATTGATTCAACTAAAAATAACACAATAAAAAATATAACGAAACTTGTTCTATTAATTAAATTAATTGAATTAAATTGATTTGACTAAAATTAAACAGTAAAAAATGTAACAAAACTTGTTCTATTAATT